>JANEYF010004137.1:0-17061 GCA_029963845.1 Rhamnusium bicolor
TATCTCATTTGAAAACCCTAAAGGTAAACTTTCTGAGAAAGTGGCAGAACCTACAAAAAAATTCGTAACAACCGTTTCTATGGGGAATTGAATTATCAACATTTTTTGTATAAACATCTTTTGAAAAAATGGACGGTTACTTAGATAAAGGGGAAAAAGTGTTTGTGACGGCGACCATTTTGTTTCTGGAAGGGTAGTACCCAAACGCAATCATTTTCGAGAGTGCCACCATTAAAATTATGTTTCTCCAAGGCCAAACGAAGAGATTAAGACCACTCCCAGCACGGGTATCATCATTTACTTCACGGATGTACATTTATCACAGACTAAGGGTTGCAATTTTCAATGTTCTACTAAAATTGAAGTAATTTTCTATAGACATCAAAATGCTGTAAAATATACTTACCACAAATTTCGCCTACGCAGTTTGGCATCACTGGGAGATGAAAAAAAATTGAAAATTAAATATGTGATCAATATATTAGGTATTGTAAGAATGAATCTTATTTTTATATTATAAAATATACTACCACGCGTTTCGCCAATAGAATTGGCACCATCGGGAGAGAAAAATTAACATGTAGTCAATACATTAGTATTGTAAGAATGAAGTTTATAAGATAAACATACAAGATTCTTTTCAAAAAAACTGCGAAGAGTGTCCTACAGAATGTGCAACAATTATATTAAAGTTCAATAACACTACTGTTCTGCGAAGAGTAAAATGTTTACCTCTAGTGTATATAGTATATTGCAAACACATCTTCCCTTACCCTTTAATTTATTCTATTCAAATTTCACATTTATCTATATTATGAACGATGTTTTCACGACACAATCGTCGAGTTTCGACTGCTCCAAAACAGTACGTAAATACCTAATATAGGTAATTATATTATCATAAAAGCAACATCACCTTTGCACAAATGTCTTCTATAGAGACACTTTACGCGTTGTACCCCAAAAAACACGAAAAATATAGAAGGTAGCTGTTGTAAAATAGTATCATCTTTAATTCTTTTCAAACATAAGATCTAAGGTCTACTAAAAATGCGCAGTTGCGACTAAGCATTTTGTAGCTATTTCTTTTTTATTCCGTGATCAAGTCATAACTATTTCATGTTTATAAATTATTACTTAAAAAGCTAAAAAAATACATACTTCTCAGTCTTAACCCCGGCGGACCTCTCCAAGGGAAAAACGTTCACTATTTTGTATAAAAGAGCCACCATAAACATATCCACTTTAGAAAAATTATCAGATTGGCCCTTTGAAAAACCTGATCAGTTTAAAATATCTGTACAACTACAATAAGCGGTACTATAAAACACAATTATATATTTATATCAGAAGTCACTAACAAATCAACCACAGTCTAATAACACCATATTGTACATATGTTTATATAGAATGTCATACTTTGTTAATTTGTTTGTATTATTATTTTTAAGTATTTATGAATGAATTGATTTTAAGTTTTCTTTTTTCTGTATATATGTATATATTAATATAAATCTTCCTCTGTACCCCATACAAGTTGTAAATAATCTACTTAATTGTGAATAAAGATTTTTTAAATTGGAATTGGAATTGGTAATCATCTGATTGTGTTGCTTCCCGGCGCGACGACTATCGAATATTGTATGGTGTGACGTCACAGTCAATAGTACTCGTTTCGGGCCACTTCAATTTTATCGCTGTTTAGATCCTTCATACTGATCCGTGGAATTAGAAATCTTATTTTTTGTGAATGTTTTGTTACAACGTTACGCTATGTTTTTTTGTATTATTATTAATTTTTAAAATTATAGGCAAGTTCCCTATTACCTAGTATAACGTATCCTATATAATCATGGATGATCATGATCACTGGATACAATAAATATATTCTATGCCTATCTAATTCTATATCTAATTTGTATTTTATTCTATTATGGAAAATACACTCTTTGGTCTAATTTATGGGTGTGTTTTTGTATTTTTGCATCTTTACAAATATGAAACATAATGGTAGATTGATGGGTCGACACTTCCATCCTTTGACTATGGGCACGCTGTAACTTTAATAGAACAAGTTATCAGTGGTAGCTGATGAAATTTAGATTTATGTCAGGGCATCTTAGTATTTGAAACATAGTCCAAGCCTTTAAGGTATAACTATCAAGAATAAATGGAAGAAGCTTACAAAAGTGCGATTGAAATTTGGGGAAAAAATTGAAAAACATTTTGTAAAATACTTACAAAACATATTTTTGTTTGCAGGATCTGGTGGAAAATATTTTGGATACAGATTTTTAATTCCATGCATCAAAAAATATTGCTATTTTATAAAGTTACACTGTTACACTGATATTTTATTTTAGATTCATTTTTTCACTAAAAAATATGTATTATTTTTGTATAATATGTGTTTTTGTATATTTTTTTTCAAAACCGATTTTTAAGATAACTTTCATAGATTTTCAATCCCAGGTAATCACTTTCTTTAGCTCCTAATTTTAATTAAATATATACATACACTGTTTCTTGAATATTTTGTGGAATATTACAATTATTACTGAAATTACTTCAATGCTGTTGAATATTTAACGATCGTCATATATTCCCGTTCACTATAGGTATTTTCAATCAGAACCAATCAATGAAAGCATAGTTGAAATAATAGACTTAACTGCGGTGGCAGTCGTGATTAGTTCTACGTCTGTGGGCCGCAGGGAGAGAGGCACCTGTCTCGCTTAATTACCATAGTCATGCGGCCGAGTTACAGGAAATTAAATCGGTTTACATGGCTCCCAAATATTTATGTTTACCAACATTTAAACAATTTAGTTTCAGTATGGCGCCATAAATCTCTAACTCACTGCTGATATATACATGCATTTCATTATTTATCTTCTCCTTGTGAAATTGCATAATTGAATTTCGGACTGCAATGTGTACTTGCAATTTAATAAAGGCAATTTGAATTAATTATTATGTTGTTATATTGTTTTATTAAATTGTTTGTTAAATTATGCGTGAAGATAAATTAATTAAGTTCAGTCTTTACATATAGGATGATTTCTAAATGCATAGTTATATTTTAACCCTCAATATATTTCGTCGAGTACAATTGATTGGCACTGTCAAAAATTTTTTTAACGAAAAAATTTTTTGAACCCCTGATCAATTTTTTGTCCTTCAGCAATCAATATTTTGATGGTCACTGGATAACTCTGTAAACACCGTTCCCAGCAATGATTTAAGTAATAAATAACTGCTTGTTACTGAAGACATTGTTGCCAATGCTGAATTAGTCACATTCATCCTGTTTTGAATTAGTAGAACTATTATAATGATCTAATTGATCGTTTAACTTTAATATTTATGGTTTGATTTATCTTCTAAAAATTAATGGCGGAAATTGAAGATAATCGTTTTATAAAGCAGCATCTACTTCAAACGAACGAAAAAGCAGATTGTGCTTTACCCTAATACAACAGTTGCTATGAATGTATCTTCATGTGCGGTTTGGCCAATTTGGATATCGTTCCATATAAAGCCGTTTTCCTTACTAGCATTTCCGTTGACTTGAAATAATATGCCTTTAATGATATCCACCCATTCAGCATTAGATAATAATTATTCGCCATTGTTAATCTACTACTTTTCACAAAATGAACCACCAAAGAAACAAATTATAAATAATAAATAATGGTAATACAGTAAAATAATATTTCGATTCACAAATTTAACCACAAAAACTATAAATGACAGTATAAAACACACTTTTGTAATTACTGGCACAGACTTACCATATACCTAGAAGAGATATATCGCGTAAAAAAAGACATCACTCAGGCGCAATATAGGAGGTCGCCATTTTAGACAAGACTGCGCACGCACACGAAGAAAGTATGAAATAGAGCAACACAATATACACATGTTGACAATATTAGTTGCTCACGTCCAAGGTTGACGTGTAAATCAACTTCAGAATAATAATTTGTGTGTATCATAATCATAAATTATAGTAGCTAAAGTAATTTGAATGATCATATTTATTTTAAAGAAAATATAATAGAATTCCTGCATTGTATTCAATGTATATCTTATACAAATTTTACTTGTCGTATGTGAAGTTGCATTATTAAATAAAAATTAAGTTTAATTATATTATTATTATTATTATTATTATAATTATAAATCAACATAGAGTCAATTTGCAAACCTAGAAAAAAACTATTAGCAACAACCACTAATTTGTAACTACTAAGTCGTAACATAGATAGTAACAGAAAAACAGAAGAATGTATCTTTTAATACAATTTTAGAATGGGCACATTCTTGTTTACCATTTTAATTAAGAAAAACTAATGATTTAGTAAATTAAAAATAAACTTTTGGAAATATTTTTTATTTACAGGAAAACAGTACAATGGAAAAACTTGCATTTAAATTTTAAAGGTACATATAGATAATATGACAGAAACAATTAATTTTAAATAATGAAAATAACCCTTTGCATTATTTTCCATTTCTCGATCAGGACTATGCATAAATTAGTTCCGCAACTTCCTACGGTAGTCATGTACCTTAGTGTACAGATAAACGAAAATGTTCATAAAATGTCATTTGAGATCGCTCTCCATAAAACTTGTATACCATATCTACTTATTCAGAATAACTTTATAAATTCTATTATTCAAAATTTATGTAAATCAATTTCTTTTACTAGCTCATTGAGAATAAATCAACCCTGACTTAAAGAGGCATGTAAAAGCAGATTTATATTTATTATAGAAGATATGAAAAACGTGATTATCGAATACAAAATATTTAATAAATATACAACGGTAATCATTAACAGCATCAGAGTCCAGGCTATTAGTTAAAAACACCAATTTCAAATTGATGTGCAATTTTATAAAGTAAGTATTTATTTATTACCATATAATAAACTAATATTTTACAGTGTAAAAAAATTAACAATATTGAAATACTTATTAGAATGAAAAAAAAACAGATTCAATTACAGCATTTTCTAATAAAATTCATTGCACGGTGAAATATATAAAATTTTCTCAGTTTTGTTATAGTTGTTATACATTCTGTGAATAGGGGGGAAAATATAAGAATATTAGAATGTGGAATTGAGATAAAAAGTTTGCGATCTTCGGGAATTTAAATTTGGAACATGAAAATTTAACATTTCAAACAATTTGACATATTATTACTTACATTTATCTATATTTCAAAAAATATATATCTAATGTGGCCAGCACATAACTTCTTATACCAGTATATATTGTCCTGATCAAAAAAAATCTTTGTTTTCATTAAAATTTTTAATAATTGCTTATCAGCGTCATTCGATACTGTCTATGATAGATCAGTGTCATATATTATACTAATTTTTTGTTGTTGATATTGACATTTTTGTAACTAAATTAGACGTCAAACCATTAATTTTCTAACCCCACTTTATGAGGCCAAATGTATAAAAATATTTCAGTTTTCAAAAGTATTAATTTTATTTAAGTACTTGGAAAATATATTTTATTCGCTTGATATAGTAGACATGATTTATAATCCTTTCATTAAGAATATATTTTCATAAAGTCAAATACCAAAAAGTTTGGTTCCCCCTGGCCAATTTTGCTCATCACGGAATTTTTTCATTTTCTTTGGGCTTTAGAACAAGTGTACCAAATTTGAAAGCTTTATCTCCCAAAAATTGTGCATGCGCTAGCGATACCCAAACGTGTGACAGAGATTTCTTTTCATAAAGGTATGTTTTTTCATTATAATTCGTCGAGATTCGTCCAGAAATGCAATAAAATTTTTTATTTTTTTTTCCTAAAAATTGTAATTTTTCATTTTCATTCACTAAATCTATTTCAGTGGTAGCAGATTCACCTGATTTAACATGTCACCTAAAATGTTGTTGACAATCTTACCTGCCAAATTTGGAAAGTCTCGCATTAATACCTTTCGAGTTAAAACAGATACACACATACACACACACACATCTCACACACGCACCGACGGACATCATTCGGAAAATCAATCGAAATATCAATGTCGAAAAACGAATTAAGATTTTACTATCCTTCCTTATATTAGGTATAAGGGAGTAAAACTAATTATTGGTATTACAAAAGCACTCTTTCAAACCTAATATGAGAATAATACAAAAATATATCTCTAGAACTTTATATTTTATACTGTCATTCTTTACCAAATGTGCTAGTATAAAAGTTCCGACTAGGGATGCATATTGTGAAGTTTAAACCTGGCAAACGCAAAACATATAGTACCTTGAAAAGTATTAACTTTTCGAAAAATGTCTACTAGTTCTAATTAGATAGCAAAGAGTTTTGAGGGACTCAGTTACTAGCTTATTTATATGCACTAAAAAAGAGAGTTTCTTTGTCAAAAATTCAGCCAAGGTAGGATGTTTTAGAAGGACTAAGTTTTCTACTCTTATAATCACACATAGGATTAAGTTTAGTTGTATAAGTTATAACGTTACATTTAGACACATTTAAGTTTACTAGTTTTGAACACACATACTCACATATATTTGAGAGGCTATTTCCCAGAAAGGGGTAATCATCTAAGGAAAAAACATTGATGGAAGATTCTAAGATCGTCAACATTGAACAAACAACAAACGTCCATAACATTTACAATTTATCATTAATAAATATGTTAAACAACAGGGCCTCTGAGAATAATTTCTTGACGAACAAAATTGATGTTGCCGACTGAAATCCACTATAGTCATATATATTAAGTCCTATTAGAAAAGATAGGAATAAAAGAAAGATAACAAAACAGGTTTAAAACCTATGTATTCGACAATTTATTTAGCAGTATAGTGTGATCAATTCGGTTCAAAGTCTCTGAGAATTCTGTATATACTACATTCAGTGATGGATTTACGCTCTAAGCTCGTGGGGCCTCGGGCCTAGGGCGGCATAATTTGAGGGGCGTGCGGTTTTTTTAAGCAACAAATATTTGTTTAATGTATTAAATGAAGCATCGCGCTGTAGAAAAGTCAGCAGCAATCATTTCAGCTTTTGCCAGAATGTTTCTTCATTTGTACAAGTCTCAATTATTTAATTCCTGTTTCTTAACATTAAAAAAATAATTGATTGATTACTTTAAATTAGATATTTGTTTTTCTTTGCTTATAATTGGTCGTAGTTCTGATTTACTTTAATTTAATATGAGTGGCTATCGAAAAAACTTAGCGGTACAGAATATCGTAAAAGAAAAAGCGCAGAAGAATCTACGAAAAAAGATAATTTACTAAAAAAAATTCCAAAAATATCTAAATTTAAGACGAGTTTCAACTAAGTCTTAAGACAATGACCAACAACCGCTCATGTTCATCTGTCGTAAGTTATTTTTGTTATGATTGCTAATAACTTTTTTATATATAATGTTTTAGTCGTTATAAAGAGTAAATAAATATCAGTTGTTGAACGTTTTTTTTTCTAGCGCGAATTATAGGAAGAGACTTCAGCACAAGATATCGAAGAAGTT
Organism: Rhamnusium bicolor; assembly: GCA_029963845.1. Taxonomy (NCBI): domain Eukaryota; kingdom Metazoa; phylum Arthropoda; class Insecta; order Coleoptera; family Cerambycidae; genus Rhamnusium; species Rhamnusium bicolor. The sequence goes on from JANEYF010004137.1 coordinate 7,534, forward strand.
AATATTCAACCTTTCTCTATCACAAGATACGAACCAGACGCCGTCAGCTCTTTCCTTCATCACAGGATACGAAGAAATCCGGTCAACAACTGATATTTCCAAGATTTAATACTGATCTCTTTTATGGAATTTGAATGAAGAAAACACGGGATTTCATAACTATGAACGGTATACCACGAAATGATAGGATGGATTTTAAAAATTCTAAAAATGTTTATAGTGATAAAACAAGGTATTGTTCCAAAAAGTTTACTTGAACGTAGTTTGGAAAACGAAGAGAGATTCAATCAAACGTGAGTGGTTAATTTATTCAGAAACTAAAGGGTCTATATTTTGTGTTCCATGCTTATTATTTGGTAGAAGTGGTGAAATGAATGCTTTACTGGTGAAGGATTTCGTGACTGGAAAAAACTCAAAAGCACGCATCGAAGCTCATGAAAAAATTCTGATTTTCACAAAACTAACGTTAGTCATTTCAAAGTCGAGCAGTAGTTCACGGGCGTGTTGATCAACGTCTAATAAAACAGCTCGATGAGTGAAATTATGTATTGAAAAAATTTTTTACATCGAGTAATTGCAATTATTAAATCACTAGCAATAAGAGGGTTGCCATTTCGAGGAAATTCAGAACGAATAGAGATCCTCATAATGGTAATTTTAGGAACAGTAGAGCTTCTTGCTGAATTTGATCCATTTTTATCTGAACATTTACAATTGTATGCGCACCCTGATAGTGGAAATACGTCGTATTTATCTAAAACAAACTATGAAGAAATTATATTATTGATTCAGAATAAAGTACTAAAAAAAATTTCTAGTGAAATGCAATCTGCTAAGTATTTTGGTATAATTGTAGATTCTACGCCTGATATTGTACATGTCGATCAGCTTACTATAATTATTAGATATGTACATGATAACGGTGAAATTGTTGAAAGGTTTCTAGAATTTCTACCAAATATCGGTCATAAAGCTAAAGATATTGAGAATGCTTTGTTGAAATCTCTAGAAAATAATGGTTTGGACATAATGAACTGTCGTGGTCAATCTTATGATAATGCAAGCAATATATCAGGTATATATTCAGGACGAGGGTTTAAACTTTTTAGACATTAATATAAAAATTATTAATAATAGCTTAGAGTTTGACATTTATCGTAAACCTATTTTGCACAGATACAATAATTCATTGTAAATCTAATCAATCATTGCAAATAAAAATGGCACGATTCCACAGCTACATACACCGTTTATTAACATTTCCATTAAGCGAAGAGAATTTTTAAAAAAGAAGTTAACGTAATCAAAGAAATTGCGAGAAACAATGGCTATAAAGAAAACCTAATTGATAAACTAATAGAAAACAAACAAAAGAAAAATTTACGTAAAGAGTTTTTATGCCGCTTCTTCTCAGGAATGCAATAAGAGATATAAATGTATTAATTATAGGCCTAAGATCAGCAATAGAGTTAGTAATAAACTGAATAAACTGGGATGTAGAACAATTTCAGTAAATAAAAATAATTTAGGTAAAATGTTAATCAATAATAAAGACAAAACTGAAAAGCTACAAAAAACAGGAGTATATGAGTTAAAATGTAGTGACTGTGATGCTATATACATTGGACAAACTGGACGAAATGTAAAAAAAGCGATTCGAGGAACACAGGAAATCTATTGTAAACAATGTATATAGTACGGGCATGTCAACACATTGTATAGAAAACAGTCATTTTATAGATGTAAATAATGTCAAATTACTCCATTCGGAAAAGAAAGGAAAGAGACTTGATCTATTAGAACAATTAGAAATAAGTAAGGCTGTTAAGAATAAGAAAAATGTAACGAATGAACAACAAATTTTTACCGGCCACCATGTATTAAATAAAATAATATTAGATTTTAAAAATAAAGTAATATTCAACTTTTAAAACATATTTTACAATAGTTTTATAGTAGGTACCAGATGTGGTTATATATAAGCAATGAACACAAATTTTACTGTTCAGTATTCCCTGTACTCTTGATAAAGGCCTAAAAAGCCGAAACACGTGTAGAGTTTCTAATAAAATATTTTGAAACATTAAAAAGCAAATTTCTTTCTATATATTTAAAATATATATTCAGGCCTTCAGACACGAATCAAAACAATTAATCCTTTAGCAGATTACGTTCCTTGTGCTGCCCACTCTTTAAATTTAGTAGGATCATGTGCAGTTGAATCCGTAACAGAAGCAGTTGACTTTTTTCTACTTTGCAAGAACTATATAATTTCTTTACTATATTTACACATCGTTGGGGAATTTTGGTGCAGCGTACAAATTTAAGAGTTAAGAGTCTTTCTCAAACTCGTTGGTCTGCTCGACATGACGCATGTTACGCGTTAGAAAAAGAGTGGTCTGCAATAATTGATGCACTGGAATTCATTGCCGAAAGCAGAGATGAAAAACCGACTACGCGATTTGAAGCTACGGAATTGCAGCGAAAAATTACAGCATTTAGAAACAGCAATTTAGTCATTGTTTGGAATGTAATTTTAGATCGTTTTAATGCTGCTAGTAAGAAGCTTCAAGAATCTCAAGCTGCTTTATCATCCGTTGTGCAGATCTATAGTTCTCTGGCTTTATTTCTTCAAGACATGAGAGACAGACAATTTTCTGAATATGAAGAAATACACTATCTGGAGTTCAAGATTATTATCGTTATGATACTCGTCGCAAAAAACCAGAAAAAATTCAGGCAGATGAGTCACGGGCAAATGAAAGAACACCTTTTTATGGACAAGAAAATTTTCGCACAAATGTTTATTACCCTATTTTAGATACTCTGAGTGTACAATTGGCTGGACGTAAAAGCATATGAAAAGCTTTATGGAAATTTCCAATTTTTTCAATAATTTATCTGAAATAGATACGAACGAATTGAAAAAATCTTGCAAATAAACTAGTCAATAAGTATCCTGACGATTTGGAAGAGACATTAGGGAATGAATGTATTCATTTACATTGTCAACTCAAAGATTCCTTAGCAAATACGGAAGATGTACGCTCTGCACAAAAAATATGCAATGTATTGCATTCACGGAGTCTTCGAGATGTTTACCCAAATGTGGACATTGCTCTACGTATTTTTTTGAGTATTCCGGCTACAAATTGTTCAGGAGAAAGATCTTTTTCCACTCTGAAAAGGGTAAAAACCTATTTATGCGCAAGTATGGGCCAAGATAGACTTAATGCTCTTGCATTACTGTCTATTGAAGCTCAACTAGTCCAAGAAATTGATTATGACGATATAATCGACGTTTTTGCGCGGATCAAAGCCAGGAAAAAGAAATTTTCAAATTGATTAATATTAAAAAAATATATTAATTATTTATCTGCCTAAAGTTTATTACTTATTCATCTGTAATGTTTATTAGTTATATTTAAAAATTATATTTCAATAAAATAACAAGATTTTAAAATTAAAATATTGGATCAAAATTAATGAAATTCATTTCATCAAAACGGGCCTAGGGCGGCAACAAGCCTAAATCCGTCACTGACTACATTACCTTCTTTACGTTGGCCGATTGCTTCAGAGATTTTTTCCCGTTTCTCGGCCCTGGATAACCACCATCAGCCAGCTTCACAGATAATAATAATAATAATATGCTTTATTTTGCCCAACAGGTAACCCCACTTACAGGACCAAGTTTCAGTACAAAATATGCGTAAAATATTATACACTTATATTAAACTATAAACTTATCAACAAAGGTAACAAACTTAAATTCATAATGCTGCTATAAAAGAAATACAAAATTTGAGGCTGACTATAGTAAAAGTAAAAGTACTATGTCGTACTTCGTTGCTCTACGCAAGAGCAGAAGTGTCACTTTTGACGCCCAACACTACGGCGGTGTTCACGGTACGGAGATCTCGGGCGCCAGTTTCTGTTTAGAGTGCAGAAACATCACTTTACTCTATCGGCGCAACGATAGAGGCCGGGCAACTACAGTGAAGATACGGCTAAGCCAGGGTCGGAAAAAGGGAACTTACATACTACAGTTACGGAACAGACTCTCATTCAATATATGTACATTTATTCTACACACTAATTATTATTTACACTTTATATACACCTTAGTAACTACAACTTATCCTACAAGCGGTCTTATAATACAAGCGGTCTTATACTCCAAGCGGTCTTATACTACCAGCGGTCTTATACTACAAACTTATACTACAAACTTATACTACAAACTTATACTACAACGGTCTTAACTACGGGCGAGCGGGGGCAGTAAGCGGGCGGTCAAGCGGTGCGATACGGTAATCCGGTAAAAGAAGCGGTGAAACGATAAACGGCAATAAATTAATCGGTCATAAGCAGACGGCGGACGGATACCAGGAGGGGAAGCAAGCGCCAATACAAGCAAACTATGCCTATCTATAGCGGTTATTTACTATCGCTTGGCTGATGGATGGTTCCGGACTTATCATATGCCAAAGCTAGTACCTCCAAGGCGCCCTGCCGAATATGACGTGCTCAGGCGGCCTGGAGGACACGCGGTTTAATGCGGTTACGGTTGGGGGGGGAAGGAGTGACAAGCCTAACAGTGGCAAATTGATGATGACGACGGTAAGGTCAACCCAAGCTACCCTGCAGAATTTGTACGTGCTCAGGTAACCCGGCGGACCCGCGGTTACGGACGATACCTCCAAGTCACCCTGCAGAATTTTACGTGCTCAGGCGGCCTGGCCGGCACGCGGTTACGGAAGTACCTCTAAGTCACCCTGCAGAATTTTTACGTGCTCAGGTGGCCTAGAGGACACGCGGTGGCAAATGCTAGTATCTCCAAGTCACCCTGCAGAATTTTTACGTGCTCAGGTGGCCTGGAGAACACGCGGTGTAACGCGGTTCTAGTTCCAACCTTCGGCCGCTCTCCCTTTCTAAGGAAGGATATGAGGCGGATATGTCTTAGCGCTCGCGGTTCACAAACTCTAAATAAAGCCCGGAGAGTACTCACCAGCCAAGTAATACCGATTATTTACCAAACCTTTATCAAACCTTGCTACCTACTTCCGGGTCCTGGGCTGCTTCCTCTCTGGAGCGGTCGGTGTCGGCACGTTTGGTCGGTACGGGCGGCAGCAACGGACTGTTCTCGGATGCTCTGAAAAATCCTCAAGCTACTAAACTCTGCCAAAAGCAGAAGCAGAATGGGACGCGGTAGTCATGCGCGGAATATAGCAATACGTCACCCGAATTCAATTTAAACAAACCTATACCTTTATACTCACAACAAGTTTACTTACTATGCTGGTCGGCGTGGTTCTTCAGTCAGCAGCTAAACGGCAACTGACTGATTGGAAAAATCCTCAAGCTACTAAACTCTGCCAAAGGCAGAAGTAGGATGAGATGCGGTAGTCATGCGCGGAATATAGCAACTACGTCACCTTTTACTGACTTAGAAAATTCGCAATTACATTTGTATACCTATGTACCTCTATACTCACAAGTTTACTTACTGTCCAAGTCGGCGTGGTGCTTCGGGTGGTGGTCAGACGGAGACTAACTTGTCTGAAAAATCCTCATGCTACTAAACACTGCCAAAAGCAGTGTTTAGTAGCGTTTGTATCGCAGGTCCAAATCAGGAATGTAAAAAAGCACATCCTGTACCCTCATCACTTTTTGAGCCATCAGTAAGAACACAGAAAGATTTTCTTTATACCCACAGAGAATATTTTCAAACAGTTTTTTGTCAAATACCGGAAACAATGAAAAATTAGGCAAGAGTGTTTTGGCTGTGTAGTAAATGATCTCAAGATTATAATTAAAAAGCTGTGTTAAAGGTTGGTTGTACATCAGTATCAATTCTCCTAGATTCGCTGTATCAGCGAAAGCATTGGATATAAACTTCTGATATGTTATGTCTTATGCTGCTTTAAAAGTATGGGTACTTTTAAAGCAGCGTACTTTAAAACAAACTTTATACTTAGGTATTTCTCTTCTAAGATTAAGCGGAGGTTATTTAGTTTCAACGTCCATAGCTCCAATAAGTGTGGAATTCATAATACCGAGACAAATTCTAATTGCCTTATTTTTGATGTCTAATCGAGCTATCAAAGTTGCTTCAGAGATATATTGGGTTATGTAAATTAAATTAGATGTGATGGACCAGCCTTTCATGAAATCATACTGGACAACTGATATCTGATTGCTGACACTACAATAAATTGAATCATGAAGTAGCATTTCAAGAGCTTTACAAAAATTACATAAAATAGATATAGGCCTAACGTTAACAATGTCATGTTTATCGCCTTATTTACAAACTGTGCATACTTTTGAATATTTCTAGATATCAGAGAGACAACAATTTTTAATGCATAAGTTAAATAATACCGTGAGCGGATTTGCAAAAAATACTAGCACAAACTTTAACCAAGAACGACGGAACACCATCAGCTCCATTCGTCATCTTATACTTAAGTTTTTTCAAAGCATTAAATACAGTGTTTTCATCAAAACTCATGATATTGACCACCAAATTACTTGCCTCGATAAGCATAGATTCGGAATTATCTGAGGGTGGTAGAAAACAATTACTGAAAATATCAGCGAAACCTCAATAATATCACTAGGTTTACTAAGGTGTTGTTCGTGATAAGACATTTATTTTGTGTAGTGATATTTGTACACTTCTTTTTACTGTTAATAATTTTCTTACTGCACACCTTGAAGAACTGTTGTGTATTTCTTAGATAAATTATGTAATCTAATTTTACAATAACAATTAATTGTTGCTTTTAATAAACTAAAATTATATTCATGATGATATATCTTCAGTTTTCTTAGAACCTGTACCTTGGGACTAAACCTAAAAAAATATATTTATATTTTTCAAAGATCGTTCTCGTAAAATGCCGTTATTCTGTATAGTAATTTAAATTCTCAACTTAAACATCTACCAGTAAAAATTTCGAGAACAAGTAAAATATAACTTTTTTTCCTGCAGTTATAGTCGCCTGCGTTCGCAGTGCCGTTTATTGTTTTTTTTCTTCTTTTTATTATTTTTCCTTTTTTATCATATAGATATGTGTTTATTTATTTATTTTTTCCTTTTTCTTATTTTGTTTTTATAATTGTATACATACCCAATACTATTTAAACTATATATATGATTAATTGTATAATAAGCATTCTGCATACTTATTTAATCATTCGCTATGTTGTTTCTTTTGATTTTAATTGTAATTTATATAGGTTAGTAGAGTAGCCATTGGCTAGATTTAGCCTTAGGTAAGAAAATTATTATATACTTTTTGTAATTTTCTACCAATAAAGTCAGTTTATTATTATTATTATATACGGTTCTAGGACCCATACCGTTTACAATATATCTTAATAGTTTACTTACAATGGACAATATAAATACTATATTGAGCTTTGCGGATGATACAGCCATTATATAAAGCTCCCACATGGAATGAGTCTAAAGAAAAAGCCGAAATACATATGAGTAAATTAATTAATTGGTTTAACTCTAAATTGTTAACTATAAATTTCAAAAAAACAACATATTTACCATTCAGTTGCTACCGACATAGTTTACCCAGTTACAAAAGTTTAAATATTGAAATAAAGGTGATAAAGTTGAAATTATAGGTTCTGATTGTGTCAAATAATTATTGATAGGCACTTAAAGTGGACATGCATATGAATAATGTCACTAATACATTAAAGAATATTATATAAATTTAAATTTCTGAACAAAATATTACAGAGAATTGAAATCAAAATTGTATATTATGCGTTGATCGAGTCGAGATTAGCTTATGGTATTCTTGGATGAGGTGGAATAATTAGTTTAAAATAATTAGAAATTTGCTAAAAGAGATCCTTTAAAATATTTCTTCATAAAGAAAAATACCAATCCAACAAATTTATTGTTTCCTCAGGCAAAATTCTTGATATTTCTAAACATAATAGTATATCAATTTAAAATAAATGGTTATAGCTTCTACATAAATCATGTACATTCTACCAACTATAAAAATAGTAAGCAAGTGAAAACTGTTGTATCGGAAAAAACTATAGACCAGGGAACCGCTATCTATCTGTCTGCTAGATTATATAACCTGTTGCCCAAAGAGATTATAGAGTTATGTTATTTAAATATTTTTAAATCAAAAGTTAAACTTTTGTCATTACAATGGGAATATATTTTGCCAAAAAATATGTAGATGTAAAAAACATCTAAAATTCAAATATATTTCAAATTAGTTTTTATTATTTCTTCCTTTAACTTTTTCTCTCTTATTTTTGTTCTAACTACTTATATATACAGGGCATCTCAGCCAAAAGTAGGCACCCTGAATAACTTTGGAGATGAACATTTTTTGAAAACTTGGTGACACATGTCGACCTTGTTTCCAATAGGGACATATTTTAATCGTAATACTTATATACCTATCATCATTCCTCTACCCTACACGGCACACACTCAAAAATTCAAATGGCAAGGGGGTTAGAGTGGATACATCTTTTGAGAGGTCTTTCAATTCCCTACATAACTGTGTATTTTTTTTAACTTTAATCGATTTGTTCTTAAGGGAAATAATTTTACTTTTGATGATTACGCACAATCGAAATCGTTAAAAAAATCTAAAATACTGCACTGGGTATTGGAATTTATAAAAAAAAACTAAATTTTTTGGTTCTCAAATCAACACGAGTTTTTTCGACAAACAACACTTTCCTTGTCCGTTTAGTTTTGGAATAATAAAAGACTCATACGTATTTGATAGTCCTTGAACATTAATTTGTTCACAACCAATTTTAAATCGAGATACATTTTACCAGAGTAAGTTCTCAAAATGGTGTATACCCTTCAGGAGAGAATATAAATTGTCAGCATTTATTTTAAAACCGATAATTGTGCTAGAGCTACGGAGCGCATGATTAAATAGAGATCACCCAGATAGAAGGGGTTGGTTCTCAGTATGTTTTACAATTATTGACAAAATTTATAGAAACAGGTTCTGTAGGGAAACAAAAAGCATGAACCTCAGCGACCGATTAGGAATGAAGCAGTCGAAGTGGCAGTTCTGGGGTCATTAGCAGATGGGTAATACTCTATCGATCAGGAAAGCAGCTGAGGCTTCCGGTGTATCACGAAGCAGTTTTCATCGAATTGTAAAGGCCCACAAATTTCATCCATATAAATTTAAATTGGTACACAAATTAAACGAAGATGATCCCCATCATCGGCTTGAATTCTGTGAGATTTTTAGTGAACAATTAAACGGTCATCCAATCTACTGTACAATACGTGTTTTTCTGATGAATCTACATATCGGTTAAATGGGAAGTAAACAGGCACAATTGTAGGTATTGAGTGGAAGTCTAATCCACATTTGTTCATGAAAACTCATACCCAAATGCCTCAGAAGTTAAATGTTTTGAGCTGGCATCTTAGAGGATCACATTGTCGGGCCGTTTTTTATTCCTGACAATTTAAATGGCGAAAGGTACCTCGATCTA
>JANEYF010004138.1:0-54898 GCA_029963845.1 Rhamnusium bicolor
GTGCACGTATACAGTGTGGAAGAACCAAATGGAATAAATTCAGTATCTCAATTATTGTGCATATTTATGAAAAATCCCGAGACACGTCGATTTTGGATTCGAAAATGACATCCTGCAACATAAAAATTTCATCCCTAAATTTAATCTCCTCCGAGTGACAGTTGCAAACCCTAAATTTTTAAATGAGACATAGTAGCTTGTGATACCTCATTTAAAAGATCTTTTTATTCTCTATTCAAAAATGCTATGGTTTTAATATTTGTTGCAAAAATTAAAGGTCTGCTTGACGAAATTCGCTACAACAAACGAAAAAACATAAAAACTTACAGCGTTTTGTTCTTGCAGACTAGCAAAGGCAATTTGTGGTCTTTTTCAACATTATCACCTAAAGAGACATAAAAACTTATCAAAATTTTTCATAGCTGGCATTGCCAGTTTTATTGAAAACGCTGCTATTTGATTGACAGCAATAAATAGTGGTCAGTGTTTTGCGTATTATTTGAGTTTTGCTGACTGCAATTCATAAACATGGTTTATTTAACATAAAAGCAAATTTCCTGATTTGCCGGCTATATCGCAAGGTACAATTAGCAAAATTGAAAAGCAGTTTCGCGAAAATGGACATGTACGGCAGATAAAAAAAACACTTCCAATGCAATGAGTAACGATACCAAATTAGATATATACTGCTTGAGTTTGAAGAAAACCCACATAGTTGAGGTCGACAAGCAGCTTCAGCATTGAATGTTTCCCATTCCTCGATTATTCGCCTATTAAAAGAAAATAAAATGCATCCCTATAAACTGACCCCAATCAGGGACTTAGTGAAGACGATTTGATAAAAGAACGTATTTTTCTGAACAAATGATACAAAGGTTAGATAATAATGTTATCCAACTAGAAAATGTTTTGTTTCTTGATGAGTCCACTTTTACTCTTCACGGCCATGTTAATCGTCAAAACTGTCGCTACTGGGCTAATGAAAATCCTCACTGGATGAGAGAATTACATACGTAAAATCCTGAAAAGGATTGTTATGGCGGGGATAATTGGAGACCATGTCATTGGTACCTTTTTCAGTGATGGCAATTTGAATGGAGATAATTATTTAGCTCTGCTCCAAAATAATGTCGTACCAACTTTGGCAAACTTATATCCTACTCAGGCAAACCCACAAGTCCCAGCCGATGTGATATGGTTCCAGCAGGATGGAGCACCATCACATTACCGAATCAATGCCCGGCAATACCTCGACGTAACATATCCAAATTTGTGGATAGGGAGGCGAGGATCGTTAGAATGGCCAGCACGTTATCCTGATCTTACACCCTTAGATTTCTTTTTATGGGGATATGTAAAAAGTATGGTATACAAAATTAAGTCAAGTTCGATATTAATTAGATACTGCCAGGACGTTCAAGGAACTTAATTTGAACATCTACGTTGATATAAAGTTTTTTTTTTAGTTTGCTGTAGCGAATTTCGTCAAGCAGATGAATTTATTTTTTTTACTGTTAATTTTTGCAATAAATCTTAAACCATAGCATTTTTAATAGAGAATGAAAAGACATTTCAAATGAGATATCACAAGCCCCTACTTCCAATTTAAAAATTTAGGGATTGCAACTGACACTCGACGGGGGTTAAATTTAGGGATGAAATTTGTACTTTGCAGGATGTCATTTTCGAATCCAAATCGAATCGGGATTTTTTATAAATATACACAATAATTGAGATACTGAATATATTCCATTTGGCTGTTCCACACCCTATATTATGTATGTAATTTGTTACTTTCAATTTTGTACTAAATGTGTATTTCCCATCTTGTAAGGTCTTTGTACTGTTAGATGGTGTATAAATAAATAAATAAATAAATAAATAAATACTTAAAAGAAGAGTAAGCAGCCACAAAAAATATGGCACTGTAATAAGGATCACTATTTTGAAACGGTCAACAGTGTTTTTGGAAAAAAACTATGGATAAAATAGATGTGAAAAACTAATTTCAGGTTTAAAATTCATTGATCCTAAGTACTAAATAATTATTTCTCCTTTGTAGATCGAACCTACTACATGCTTGTTTTCTGTAAAATAAAAATCTGGTGGATTTCTGGTATATTATTCATGCATCTGGTGTAAAGTGAGACTTAACAACACTGAGGAAAACAAATCACCTCATTATAATGGGTGCATTTGAAGTAGAAAGATGTTGTCTTGATGTCCTGTATTTACACTTATTTAAATAGAATGAAATGAAAAATAATGACGCTGAAAAAAAATTTTTTTTGCTAATTATTATTTACTAACTTTTACAAAACTTATCACAGATAAGTATAACATATATCTTTTTATACTTATGAAACTTGGATTACAAAAAAAGATAATATGCACATTATGTTTAGTGTGAAATGTTTTCTGAAACCAGTAAAGTTTATTACATTAGGGTTTGTCAAGTTAGTTGCTTTGAATTCTTTCAATGAGCCACCTTGACGAAGCTAAAAGCAGAATCACGTGTCGGTGAATGCTTTAAAGTTTTAAAGTGATTGATCAACTGGTGAGAAACTTTGTTTTATTTATTTTTGGTTTTACTGAACAGAATAGTTGGAATTAGAAATTACATTATTGAGTCAGTCACACTGAACATAATGTGCATATTATCTTTTTTGTAATCCAAGTTTCAGCATTTTGGCAAATTGCCGGGAAAATAATTGTTTAAAGAGATATATATTATACTTATCTGTGATAAGTTTTGTAAAAGTTAGTAAATAATAATTAGCAACAAAAATTTCAGCGTTATTGTTTTTCATTTCACTGTATATTTTAAACTTTTACCAAGAAGAAGTTACCTAATTTGTTTTTAAACTAATCTAAATTACACTATTTTGTTTCATTCTATTATTTTTTTGACACCTGTGAATTGTGAATGGTTCTGTCTTTGTTATATACATTTAATTTTCCCATTTGGCATGTCTTATAGTTCCCATACTGTATACAAGTAATTTGCACTTTTAATGTTTGAAAAAAGTTCTTAAAATTTCAAATTGGTTTCTGAAAAATCAATCTGGAACATTAGCCATTTTGAACACTAAATGTGGGCAAAAGACTATTAAGGTTAATGACCTTCTCGATTTATTAAATTAAACAAATAATGAAATTTAGTAGAGATTTCTATAAATATGTAACAAAATATTATTTTCGCTAGTAACAAATTAACTTTTTTTAATGGCCATACCTTTTACATTTAAAGGTGTGCAACCCATGAATTACTCCATTTTCTTATGCTTTACATCTTACATAGACATAGATTTTTATTAAATTTGCTGCACTAATATGTAGCTAGAAAAAATAAAACGTGGCTATACCTCATGTTGTTTTTGATATCCAGTAATTTGTTACTTCATTTACTAATTCCGTGTTATTTTCAGAACAAGACACTTAAAATGTGAAAAACAAAGTTGTGATGAATTTATAGTATTACATTTAGGATTCTTGGACTATACACATTACATTATAACTGTAAATTTTTTTGGACTGGAGGCCTTTCATTCAAGATATAATATAAACGAATTATATTTCTACGTAAGTGTCATGTTATTTATATTTGATATACGAATTCTTATATTATTGTCTAATTTTATTTGCTGGTAATCGATAGAAACTTGGAAAAAAAGATAAGTTTTAGAGAAAAATTATCAAAATAATTTTATATTGACGCTCTTCAGCATTAGATTTGTTCTGAGTGCATCTGACTTGACATAATATTCTCGCTCTCTATATACAAATGTGTCTTAGGATTGGTGTTACAAGAGGTGAAAATGACTACAATTTTTTAATTTCAATTTCATATATTGGAATTAAGCCATACTTGGCTTGAAATTAAATTTTTTTAAGGCTTTATAGACCGTTTAAAACAGTGGTGTTTTTAAAAAATCATATCTACCATATGTTAAACTAGAACTTACAAATTTAGACTGATCCTAGATAAAATGCTACTTAAGGGTGTGAGCATACAAAATTTATATTAGATGTAGAATTGATGGTTACTTGGACGTAGAAAAAATTGGAAAAGTTCCTCAACAATGACGTTTAATATTGTATCTATTAAGAATATATCTGCCATAGACTAATGCTCAGGCCATAAAACAACTCTTTAAGGATAAACTATAAAAGTTCTACGAAAAATGGTAAAAAAGTCCCCTGTTAACATTTTCTAAAAAAACCTTACAATCAGAAATAATTGCACTGGGAGGTTGACGAAAACTATTTAAATTATCTTCTATTACATGTCCATTGTCCAATATATGTAACACATATTTATGTTTTCTTCACATAATGAAGTTAGTTTTAAGACTTTAAGTATATTTTCAATTTTTTCAATCACGAGGCCATGACACCTAATAAGAAACAAATTGTTCATGAAGTAAAAAACCTTATCCGTTCATAATACTGCAAAATGTTATTAAGAAAAGTTCAGAATGTGATATTATAGGTTTTGTGCAAAATTAGCCTACTTTAATGAAACCGATGAAGTAGGTAGTCTTCATTCGAACTACGCAATATTATTCAAAAGACCTGTCAGTCTACCCTGTGCTTTTCAGACTCCTAAAATGACATTCCAAGTAAAAATGATGTCTTCACGTTATACTAAAAAAATTATTAATATCAGTTGGAAAAAGAAAATGTTATTAAACTCTATAAAGAGGACTACGTTAATTTAGCCTACAGTGATCTCAATGAGAACACATTGTTGTTTAAACGTTTACATAACATTAAGTAACGTTTACATAACGTTAAATAATGTTATATAAACGTTAAAGTTATATATTATATAAACGTTAATTAACGTCACGTAAACGTTTAGACAACCACACTGGGATTGATTTAATCCCATATGATTTCTTTAATTCCAATATGATTCTCTTGTCAGCTGGAATTCATTTTATGTCCTATATATTCCAAAATATATAAATAATGATATAACTGTATGTTTCAGTTTAAAACCTACAACCCTGGATTTACGCAAATCGAAATATGGTTTAGATTCATATTTTTGACATTTACGTTTATTGTTACTGTAAGTAACATACTATTATATAAGTAACCAAATTCCTTCAAAAATATTCCTTTTAGTGCTGGTTCCAACACTGTCTTCGAAAATATCCATTACATGACTGGTCTATTGAGCAAAAATGGATGTCTATACTGTTACCTTGGCTAATGGCATATGATAGTGAGGATGTTTTTGTAGTATATAAATTTTTATTGAACGATATTTTTTAGACCCAATATTTCCGATGTCGTTTTTGATAAATTCTTGGATACCTGGTATGATTGATGCATTTGCCCAAGCCACATTCCTGTGCGCATTGTTACTATTTTGGCTTTGCATTTATCATGGACTTAGACAGGTAACGTTTAGAAGAAATAGTTAAAATAGATGCCGGTGTTAATATTTTTGTGAAAATCTCGGTACCGAAAAAATATCTCGTTGCAATATAGATGCAAGGAAGTTAAAACTGAGGTCACCTGTTTTTATTTCACGAAGTTTTGAGTAACTTCTATCATTTATTTCATCCTGGTACTAAAGCTACTAAATCTATACATACATTAATCTAGTCAGTCCCAGCAAAATAATCAACGACAGGGTTCTTAAAATTAGAAAATATTGTTGTTCTCTTTACATACATCAACTCGTCTAACGCAGAACGGCATAAGCACTAACATGATTAGAAATATGTTTTTGAACTATTGGGAAAAGAAGTAATTTCTCTTAAATCTATTATAGCATAGAAAAAAAGTTCAAATGAAAAACAAAAGTTTGACATACTCCTTTTCATTTATACACATAAAAATGAAAAACTCAACTAGCCATGGCTACTATGGTGACAAAAACAAACATAAAGCAGCACAAGTTGCTAAACGTGAAAGCGGTCAGGTGCCTGGAATCAAGGGAGCAATGAGAACTTGTCTAACAGCAGCAATGAAAGTATTTTGATTGATCTGCTCCCTTTATGTATGCATGTAAAGAAGGAAGCAGCTCTCAGTGTTCAATGATGCAATCCATAAAGAAATTCAGAAATGGTCAGGCATCTGAATATTCTGAATGAATTTCAGTTAGTCTCAAAACCTACTGACACAATGCCAGTGAAGCTCTGATTTGAGCGGATATTTCAAGTGATAATAACTGATAGCCAAATATGCAGTTCTGGAGAACCCAAATTTGCAAACCGATTAAGGAACGATCCAGTAAGGATCTGGTATACAGATGGTCAAAAATGGAGGAAGGAGTAGGGGTAGGTGTATATGGTTCCAAATGTAGTTTATCAAAAGCCTTAGGCCAAACCCACAGCAGGCGTGAGGCCATAGAAATTTGCGCTAGAGACTGCATAAAAAACGGCATATGAAGAGCAAGAATCTATATGCTTCCAGATAGCCAGGCAGCATTTAAAGCTTTAAGTTCCTTTAATTTAAGTTTAACATAGTCTGAAAATGTCTACAAAGGCATGTTCGCAAATTTTCGATTTTTCAATTTCACCCTTTCTAATATAACTTTTATGCTCACCTAACCTTACACTGAGGGGTATGGATGACAATAAGTTTATACATAACGGATAAATAGTTTTCTGAATTTTGCTACAATTAAGTGTATTTGTTAAAATGAATCTCAAAGTATTACTCGTTTCAATACGTCTTAACATGAAACTTATCTCCGACACGATGTAGTTTTTCTGATAAATCTTGTATATAAGGAATTATTGTTGTATATAAGTATTCAGGTTTTTGTTGTACCGGATTATTAAGTCTATTCTCAATATTTATTAGAGTCCGATAAAAAGAAATTCATTATTTATTAATATCTATTTAATTAATTTTTGTCCCATTATTTAATATTTGATCATTAGATGAAATTATTTTTTACCCTGTGGTACAAACTTTAACAACACCCCTTTTAACATTAATTGCCTCGTTGGATTTAAAATTTAAATATATATTTGTATAAGTTACTTTTCTGTATATACTAGTTTCAAATGTGTTACCAATTTTTTTAACCAAAATATCCAAGAAGGGTAATTCATTATTACTCTCTACTTCTAAAGTGAATTTAATGGATGGTTCCTTATCATTAATGTTAAGGGATGAGGATGGATTAATTCCGTGATATAAGAACACACGATCATCGGATATGAACGATAGCTAAGTCGAGTCAACAACAACCCGAAGGCCGTACCAGGAGAGGCAAGCCGGTGGAGGGTCGGAGAGACTACCCAGGAGGTTTGCCACTCTGACAGGGGGAGGCGGCGGGGTTATTACAGGGAAGACCGGGTTCGAGTCCACGCAACTAGGTCCAGGTAAAAAGGGCCTTGTGGCCTACTTGCAAGTAGCTACTACTACTACTATCATTAATGTTTTCTAAAAAAATTATGTTTATAACTCAATATTATGAGGCCAAATTGCAAAAATATCATCGAATAATCTTTTTTATAATTATATATTATTATTGGTATATAATTATTTTCAAAATCCTCCATAAATATATTACTTAATATTGGAGATAATGAAGATCCTATAGCCATACCGAAATCCTGCTGATAGAGTTCATTATCTAATTGAAAATAAGTTCCCTTAATACAGTCAATAATTCCATTATATTGTTTACACTGAGTTTAGTTCTTTTTGCCAAATTGTTATCATTTAGTAATTTGTTTTTAATTATTATCAAAGTTTTATCTACTGAGACGTTAGAAAAAAAGACTAACTACATCAAAACTCACTATGAATATTAACAGCATAAAATTTTTCCAAAAAATGTCGACTATTTTCGATATACGATTCGGTATTACCCGAATGCGGATTAATAATTTTCATTAAATGTTATTATTACTTTATCTTACAAATTACTTAAAAAAATGCTGGTTTTTTATCAACTAATAATAAATAAGATAATACAATATTTATCAAAATATTCAGTTTATTACTTTTCCAACATATTTTAATTTGGGTCTTCTGCCGTTTTGTCAAGGATATGTCGTTATTGTGTACCAAAACAAATAATCCAATCACTTAAGCCAAAAAAGAGGGTCAACCTCGGAATGAGAGATAATAAGCTATAAACTTGTATAAACCTTTATTTTGGCGTTCTAAAAGTTGTCTCAAAAGTCTCATAAAATCTTGTGTCCGCGTCTTAAGATATTTAAGGTCAAAGGTCACAAAAATCGGTTTTTCGCAAATATCTCGCTTCCTATGATTTTAATGCCATTTGCATTTATTATAAAAAGTGTAGAGAATAAGATTCTCTACAACTTTTGTTCCAAATATTTTTTTATATGCTCAACCGTTTTTGAGATAGAGGGCGGAGAGCGCGCCGCGCTTACCTATTCACAGCATAATGCAAGGTCAACCGTAAGTCCTGGTAAATAATACGCCGTATTAAGTATATAAATCATTAAAAAATATACAATTATGAATAATTTGCATTGTTTATTAATTAATACATTATATTTAATAATTTTTTTTCATTTATCGAATATATATTTGTTTAATATTACTTACCTTTCCATGTAATCAAAAAATTGTTGAGTGGAATACTTTAAGTATATTTTAATTATATTATATATTTTAATATTTTGCCACTGCAAGAATAGTTGTGGTTCACGCTGCGGATGCAAGAAGTCGGGGTTGCAATGTTCTTTAGCTTGTGGCCAGTGTAATGGGCAAACGTGCCTCAATGCTTCACCGTACCATAGCGATCTCGATGAAGCGATCTAGAGACAAATATCCTTGACAACGAAAATGATGATATTGAATTGGAAATTTTCGAGCGACCGGAAGACGACGATAAGAAGAAGAAGAAAATTAAGACTCAAGTCCTTCTAATTATAAAGGTTTTTGAAAAACCTCCCCACATTTGAACTTCAACTGTAATAAATATATGAAAAAGTATTTCTAAATAAATATATAATTAAAATGTATTTACTCTATTCTTTTTCTACTTAAAATATAATAACATATATATTAGAATATAATTAAAATATACTTAAAGTATTCCACTCAATAATTTTTTGATTACACGGAAAGGTAAGTAAAATTAAACAAATATATATTCGATAAATGAAAAATATTATTAAATATAATGTATTAATTAATAAACAATGCAAATTATTCATAATTATATATTTTTTAATGATTTACAGACTTTATACGGCGTATTATTTACTGGGACTTACGGTTGACCTTGCATTATGCTGTGAATAGGTAAGCGCGGGAGCGCTCTCCGCCCTCTATCTCAAAAACAGTTGGGTATATAAAAAAATGTTTGGGACAAAAGTTGTAGAGAATTTCATTCTCTACAATTTTTATAATAAATGCAAATGGCATTAAAACCATAGGAAGCGAGATATTTGCAAAAAACCGATTTTTGTGACTTTTGACCTTGAATATCTTAAGACGCGGACACGAGATTTTATGAGACTTTTGAGACAACTTTTTAGAACGTCAAAAATAAAGGTTTATACAAGTTTACAGCTTATTATCTCTCATTCCGAGGTGAAACCTCTAATGTGACTGGACTAAAAGTATATTGCTTAATACCTACCGTTTTTGGGTCGGACTCTGTGTTGGTTATAATACTTTTCTTTTATTAGAGTTTTCTTACTGATTCTTTCACAATAATTCAAATTAGATATAAGAAGTTTATGCTTTTGGAATTAAGACAAACATTTTCTTAACATTTATTTTTATTTTCCTCAGAAGTTATTGACAAAATGTCGACATTATATTTGTAGTGTAAATTATTTAAATAAAAAGAATTGTGTTATTATGTATTATTGTATTATTATTTTTAGAATGACAGGCACTTTTTAACATTTTATATGCCAAAACTGTTCGTCGTTGCAATGCTGTGGTTCCCAGCAGTGATTCTGTCTACATGGCAAAGAGTAAATGAGTTACAAGATCCCACTTATAACCATACCGTAGACACTTATAATTTTTCTGTAAGTAGCTATCATTAACAATTATTGAAATTCAAATAGAGTTGCATAAGTTAAATAAGGGAATATAAATAACTTCTAGTTCAAACTAATTTTTTTTTGTTAGATGAAATTATGAAATTGAATAAAAAAGTTTGAAATTTTGAATTTGTAGAATTCTGAATCGTCTCCTAGGTTTTGATGTTCAAATGCAAATCTTACTACTAATATCAAATATGGGATTGGCCCTCTGTCACCATTCACACACAAGCTTTCAAATACACACAGTGTCTTGTATTTGTTACATTCCTAATTAATCTTAAATTGCTACTATCTATTTTATGGTTGTTCTTAAACGCATGCTGAGTCACACTAGCGTCTTTTTCTGTTCTACCATATTTGAGATGAGCCATATGTACCTTGAATCTAGTTTGAATTGATCATCTAGTATGTCCAACATACTCTTTTGATTACAGTCCTTACAGCTAATTTCGTAAATCCCCGACATTTCATTTGTTTTAATTTGTGTATTCTGGATTGCCTGAAAGTTGTTGTAATTTATTTGTCGATGAATGAACTACTGTCATACCTATATCTTTAAAAATCGAGGTGAATCGAGGATCGTATGGAATCGATACAAATTTCGGATTTTCTCTTTCATTTTGAAATATCGAGAAATTTCGAAATGTCCTCAAACTTACGCTTCCTAATTATTTTATCAATTAAACTTATAGAATATCCATTACTCGCAGCTATATCGTCAATCAATGTATTTTTTTTTAAACTTTTCCTTATTGATGGAAAAACTTAATAGACGATGGACAAAAAAATTAAAACTCGCCATGGTGAGAGTCCTTAGGGATATATCTTAATAGTATATTTTCTATATATTTGAAATTCTAACTTATTTTCACTATTTCTAATTATTAATACATCTAAAAGTAGTAGCTCTCCAGAGATTTCAATTTTAAATTTAAATTTAACTGACGCGAAACGACAGTGGCGTAGCCAGGGAGGGGGGCCCGAGGGGCCCGGTCCCTCCCCGAAATTATAGGTATAAGTACTTTTTTCGGTAGTCGGTCTCTGTCTATGTTAGAGCATTTTTTTGTTGTAGTAAAAATAAGTGTGAATTTCTGTTGCGAGTGATACAATTTATTTTCCATAAGAAATAACCAAATGGCTGCTAGCACCAGTAATGGCAGAAAACGAGGAGGATTGGGTGAACAACAACCCACATTACTATCGTTCCTTAACCTAAAAAATAAGGTAGGAAGCATATAAATATATTTGAATCCTTTATAAAATAAAATAGGAGCGATACATTATTTTGTATTAAACTTATTTTATTAATCATTACAGAAAAAGAAAACTGAAGACGAAGGCGATGTAACAGATGAAATTTCCAGTACTATACAAGATGAACATGAAGTAGAAGTATCTTGTACAGCTCTGCCAGAATTGTTAAATCCTGAAAATGTCACTAATGAAAAACTACCTACTAAGTATGATATTGGTCTTTATGTCAAGCACAGTCACATCACAGATCTCGAGTTGTATGATATTTTTCAAAATATTTGGACTCCCTCTAGTTCTTCTAATTTTGAACCGCAAATAATTGGAAATAAGAAGCGAACGTTTCAAATTAGTTGGCTTCAAAGGTTCAACTGGTTGGCATATTCTGAAGTTTGTAAGGGAACTCTGTGTAAAGTATGTGTTTTGTTTTTGTGCAAGTCTGGTGTAGGCAAAGATTCACACGAGCAGCCTAAAACTCTAGTAAGCCTCCCTTTCAAAAATTGGAAAAGTGCTCTGGAATCGTTTGAAAAACATTCTAAAAAAATATATCATAAAGAAGCTTGCATACTTGCTGAAAATTTTATGCGTGTGACCGAAGGTCAACAAAAAGATGTTCACCTTTTATTGCAGAACCGGAGTAATGATGAGGTGCAGAAGAACAGAAAAATATTGACAACAATCATTGAAACAATCGTTTTTTCCGGAAGACAAGAACTATCACTAAGAGGACACAGAGATTCTGGAAAGCTTTCTCTAACTGAGCAAAAATATAATGATGGAAATTGAAGAGCATTGCTACGGTATCGAATTCGAGGTGGAGATTTAAACTTACAAGACCACATCATTAATGCAAATGCAAATGCTACCTATATTAGCTCTGATATACAAAAAGAGCTCATATCTATAATTGCCTCACATGTGCAAAGTCTAATAGTGAAGAAGATTGAAAAATCAAAATTCTATTCTGTATTGGCGGATGAAACTGCTGATATCAGTAGAATTGAACAACTTTCTCTATGCATTCGTTATGTAGATGAGGATGAGGATAGTATGAAATTAAGAGAAGATTTCTTGACCTTCGTTCCAGTTCACGACCTCACCGGGGCCGCTTTGGCAAGCACTTTAAAAGAAACTTTGGTATCTCTTGGTCTAAATCTTAATAATTTGCGAGGGCAAGGTTATGATGGGGCATCAGCAATGAGAGGATCATTTAGGGGCGTGCAGTCCATTATAAGAGAGGCATATCCAACAGCTGTCTACACACACTGCGCATCTCATTGCTTAAATTTATGTTTAAGTGATGCTTCCAAAGTGACTTCTATACGAAATGCGTTTGGAACTATTAGTGAGGTTTGCACGTTTTTCCGGAGATCAGCTAAATGGTCAAACATCCTTAAAAACAGATTAAAAGTATTGAAAGAAGAATTGAACAAAAACGTTACAACGTTAATAAAATATTGCGAGACTAGATGGGTAGAAAGACATGCGTCTGTATCTCTTTTTGCAGATGCATTTTCCTGCATTGTATTAGCCTTAGAAGACATACAGGCACAAGATAACGATAACGATGACCAAGGAAAAGCACAATCATTGCACTTAGCTATCTGTAGGTTTTCGTTTATAATATCTTTAAAAATTTCCGAAAGGATGTTAAGATTAACTTATAAATTATCCCAATATTTGCAAAGCACGGGTATTGATTTGTGTATTGGTCTGGACTCTATTAAGGAAATACTGACTATCGTGGAAAATATTAGATGTAACGCTGAAAGTGACTAAGAAAATGTTTGATAAAGCTGTTGAAATTGGAAATGAGTTCGGCGTAGAACCAACAATTCCGCGGCGAGTCGGCAGTCAAAGATACAGGGATAATTATCCAGGAGCTACCCCCGAAGAATAATTCAGAACAAGTATTTTTGTTCCTTTTATTGATGATCTCAGGGCATCATAAATTGAAAGATTTGTCACTCATCAAACCACATTGGCATCATTACAAACTATAATGCCTCGGAACATCATCAATTCTAATTTTGATTCTATAAAACCTGCACTACAGTTCTATAGAAATGACTTGAATGATACGAATGAAGCCATTTTGGAGGATGAATGGGATTTGTGGAAATTAAAATGGAAGAGTTACAAAAATAAAAATGATATTGCAAAGTATACAATAGATGCATTAAATGAATGTGACAAGAATTTGCGCCCCAACATATACACCCTTCTACACCTACTGACAATTTTACCTGTTTCAACAGCATCAGTCGAGAGAACATTTTCATCAATGAAACGACTTAAAACATACCTTCGAAATAAAACTGGTGAGGATCGTTTAACCGGTTTAGCGTTATTGTCGATTCATCGAAATTTGAAAATTGATTATGATGTTGTTTTGAACATGTTCGCTACAAAAAGTAAGAGGCGACTAAAACTTACAATATAGGATGTAGTTACCTCTCGTGTATAATTAGGTTATTTCAAGTCTTAGAATATTTGGTTTATTTTTTATTAAATAAAAGTGAGTAGATAACTATTATTATTAAATCTTTTTTATCAACTGTCAGAATTTGGATTATTTAAAAATGTTAAATACAATTTTTCAAAACTTTCATTGGTATTTTAGTTTTCCAACCCCAGTGCCCCCCCCCCCCAAAATTCTGGCTAAGCCACTGCGAAACGACTATTTAATTTAGAAACAAAGTTGTCAATATCAATGACTTTTGTATCAAACACTGCAAAAATATCACAGACCTTGGACTACCTTAAGCATCTACTCGAATCAAACCATCTCAGTCAAGACGTAGCAGAAGAATATCTTCAACTCACTAAACTTTGCATGAAACAAAATTGCTTTCGATTAAATGATGATTTCTTCGAACAACACGAAAGAACAGTACGAATAATTCTTTGTCACTATTCATTGCCGGTCTGCTCATGAATTGATTCGAAACAGACGCAAAAGAAGAATTCGAGTATTTTCCCAGGGTTTGGCTTAGGTATGTGGATGATATTTTTTGGAGTGTTTGATACAAAAGTTACTGATATTGACAACTTTGTTTCTAAATTATCTAAACAATCGTTTCGCATCAGTTAAATTCAAATATGAAATGGAAAATTCTGGACAAATACCTATCATTTCTAGATCTATTGGTAATTAGAAATGGTGAAAATAAGTTAGAATGACATACACGGATAAAGATACCAGTACTTTATGATATACCCCTGAGGACTTTCACCATTGTGCTCAGCACAAATTGATGAGTTTTAATTTTCTAGTTCATCACCTATTAAGCTTCCTCATCAATAAGGAGAGGTTTGAAAACGAAAAGGCATTAATTAAGGATATAGATGCGTGTGATAGAATATTCTGTAAGTTTAATTGATAAAATAATTAGTAAACGTAAATTTAAAGGGACACCTCGAAATTCCTCGATTTGTCAAAATGAAGATGTTTTAGAAGATTTTAAAAGATATGACAGTGGTCATTATCGGGAAATACACTAACAACAATGAGTTTGAGAAATCAACTCAAAATAGATCTAGCACTTTAAGATTAATTTAAAATCAGTGGCGGGTCAGGGAGGTAGGGGAGGCTGAGCCCTCTACAAAAAAGGAATATCTCCAAACTAGTATTTTTCACAAGTAGAAATTTCTATTTAGGTATATCTCAATTCTCAATGTTGTTTGTAATTCATTAATTAATTTTCAGATTAAAGAAAAATTGTGCATTTCCTTTCCGCAAATATGTAACATTGTAGTCCGGATAGTCAATTAAACGTATACATATTTCCCGGTCTCTCATCACGCTTTCGCGCTTGCTTGGATGAACTGAGGCTAGTGGCAAGCTAAACCTCATTTCAATACATTGTTCGTGACCTTGAATTATGGCGCGTATCAGCAAACATTCTAGATCTGTAAAGTTAGGGCAGCTAGCCTCTAGCATCCCATCTCTTTCTAGCACATGTACACTTCAGTTGAGCGTTGAGCCCTCTCTCACAACAGTTTATAGAACAAGGACAGTGGCAATTTGTGGTTTCGTGGAAGAACTGTAACATAAACATATATAAAATATTTTACAGTTTGAAAAATAAGTGCTCTAGGTGAACATATTCCCAACGACATGTCTTGTTGTCCAGACGTGGTGGATTATTTGTTGCTAAATGGATTTAGTTCTCTTAGTTATGATCAAAAGATAAGAATTAAAATAATGGTCAGACGTACACCGTCAATGCCGTCATTAGTTTTCACAAATGGTAAACAAAACAGAGGATTTAGCGATAGCAATTATCAAAAAATCGAGTGGTTAATGGCATCAGCAGTTAGAAACAAATTATATTGTTGGAAATGTTTGTTATTTACTAATGATCAATCCTCAATTTGGGGCAGGGTCGGGTTTAAAAATTTGCAAAATTTATCACGAGGTTTAGAAAGGCATGAAAAATCTCCGGAGCATATTTCATCTTGCATTAAATTCGAAATGTTGGGTAAACAAAATATTGTAAATTTCTTGGATTTTGCGCATAAAAGAGAAATAGAAAATTTTAATGAAAAAAGTCCTTGAAAATAGGGAAATATTAAAGAGATTAATTGATGCCGTTATATATTTATCTTCTCAAGAAAATTCTTTCCGACGACATGACGAAAAACGCGATTCGTATAATAAAGGAAATTTCAAGGAGCTAATAGATTTTTTAAAAACGTATGATCCAAAATTAGAGAACTTTTTGAATAACGCCACTGTTTTTTCCGGGACGTCTAAATCAATTCAAAATGACCTAATTGATAGTGTTAGCTTTATTATTTAAGACAAAATTTATGAATAAATGCATAATTGCGAATTTTTCTCGTGGCAAATTGTTAAAACGACGGACATTACTTGTAAATCTCAACTTTCCGTAATTTTTCGATATGTAATGCACGGTGAAGTTGTTGAAAGGTTTGTTGGTTTTTTTTATGTGAGTAGTGGAAGAATAGCGGACAGTTTATTTAAAATATTAATCTACGAATTTGGTAAATTTGATTTGAAAAATAAATTAGTTACACAAACCTATGATGTCGCTGCAGTTCTCAGTACATCTTAATGGACTCCAAACTAAAATAAAAGATATTGCTCCTCAAGCTTACTTCATTCACTGTTACGCACACAAATTAAATTTGGCTTTAAATAAAGCCTGTAACGGAATTTAAGATGTTAGAATATTTTTTTCAAATATTACTGGTTTTTCGTCATTTTTTTCAAAATCTAGTAAAATATCTGATATTTTAAATAGAATTATGGAACATAGAATTCCGAGTATTGCTCCCACTCGTTGGAATTTTTCATCTAGAGTTTCATCAACAGTTCCACTGTTGACACATACAGGAAAAAAACTTATTGACGTTTTTAATTTTATTTCGGAAAGTGAACACTTTTTTAAATGACGGTCAGACTTTAAGCAGCTTACGGATTAAAATCGTTATTGTTGGATAAAAACTTCATATTTTTTCTAAAGGTTTTTAAAATGATTTTTGAGCAAACTGATGTTGTTTTCCAAATTTTACAGAATAAATTAACTGATATATCATTCTAAAAATAGACTTAATTCACTTATATCTAAATTAAAAGAATTTCGCAATAACGAAATACATTTCAATACTTTATATAATGATTTTTTAGAAAATATTGAAGAATTAGATGATGAGCCAAGTTTAAAAAAAGACAACATATAACTTTGACAGGACAGACATACATTAGAAAAGTTTTATAAAAATTGTGGACACCATTATAGTTCAAATTGAAATTAGATTTTTCGATTTAAATACTTTGCAATTCTTGATTTTGTAAATCCTAATAATTTTTTAATGTTTTCTAAATCATTTCCTAATAGTCTATGGACAAATTAATGGACCAGTATTCCTTTTTTAACTGTATTTCGTTAAGAAATGAACTAACTATATGTGTTGTATTCCAACCAGCAACTTTTAGCAAATTCAAAATCGCCTTAAGAAATGCTTACTTTTATATATAATAATAATTTAAAAGCTCTCTCCGAACTGTACAAACTTTTATCTTTAGTGTCATCAATTCCAGTAACCTCAGCTTCTGTAGAACGATCGTTTTCAGCATTCAAACGCATAATAACATTTACTAGAAACACAATAGTTCAAGACCGCCTGTCAAATATATTGCCTATTTCAATAGAAAAACGTTTTTTGTCAGAGTTGAAGAAAAATGATTTATTTTCATTTTATGAAGAAGTAATCAACCATTTTGCTAGTTCTGAAAATCGCAGGTTACCACTGATTTATAAAAATATTTAGACTTTGCACCAAAGATTAATATAGTTAGTTATTATTTTAGAAGAAATATTTATTTACGTTATTTATTTTTTAGAACATATTTTTTATGTAACTTCTTTCTCAAAACTATTTTAATTTTTACTAAAAAGTAATAATTTTACACTCTGGCAGTGATAATGAATACAATTTTTTATTTGTAGAAAAACACTTTTATTTATCAATTTTTTTCCAAAACTATTTTGATTTTTATTAGAAGTTATAATTTAATTATAAGTGTGATAGTAGGGCTACTCTGACGATCAACCCACGACAAAAAATGTAACGCACCGTTGTACTACCTCAAGGGTGGTGGGGAAATTGTGCAAATTGTAATCATATTGAAATTTAGTTGCCATTTAAATTTCAAGTCTCCTCTGTGGACAATATCACAAGCCGGCACTGTTTGGAATGTAATAAATATTAGACAGCTGAATGCATTTGAAAGCTTGGAAATCACAAAGTGTAAAATGAAAACTTATAAAATGTAACATTGTTTTCAGATTATAAAAGCATTTTTTCTACATTTTTGGAGTAATTTACCTAATCTACCTATTCATTTTGATACTAAAAGCTTACACCGAACTGAGATCTATGCCATTTTTTGGTAAGTTTCTTCTTCATTTATAAACTTGTTTTAATATATAAATTCTTATCGCTTGCAGGTCTTAGATTAAAATTTTTGACGCTGTTAATGTTAGTAGTTTTAATAATAAGCTGCGTTATTACAGTATTAAGATTTGGAGTTGGAGTATTAGAAGATAATTTTGTCGCTCAACTTTCGACACATTATACTAACTCATCACAATTCATGTCGTTTTATGGGTTGCTTAACTTTTACCTTTACGCCATGGCCTATGTTTATTCGCCAAGTAATACTAACGCACATGGTAAGTGTCGCAAAAATATGTATTTGTGTGATTCTAGTTGTTTCAAAAAGTATGCAAAAATGATTATAGACACTTGATATGACCATAGAAAAGTGTTAATACGTTCATAAAGGAAGACCAATATGTTTTTCTTGAATTTATTGAGACAAGAAAGTGAAATTACACATGTACCAATTAGTAACAAGACTAAACTACAAACCATAAACACAAACAAGTCCCCAAAGGGTTTATATGTCAATAAATAAAAATTGTACCATAAAACTATTCCTCAGATGCCTCTACAAAATCTTTATCGTCTGTTCTAGCCGATTATATATTTTGTAATCCACGATATTCCTTTTGTAACAAAACTGTTGCATGCAATATAATTAATTCTTCTAAATGAATGAAATGATTTACTGCCCATCAGAAATGTCACTTGCAGAACAAATTACAGAACCCAAAAATCACTCGCATGGTATGCGTTTGTGGAATTAAAACTGTATTTCCTGTTCACCAACATTTTACCTAGATACGTAAAGTTTCTAATGATGAAATAACTGTTATATCTACTGATATTTATTTCTAGAAAAAAATAGTAAATTAATTGAGTCAATATTTTTTTGGTCTCAACATGTTTTTTCTTCTAATACTAAGAATACTGTTATTTAATTCAATGCAATTCTTGCTTCTAGATTGAGTAGTTGTTTTAATAGTTATGATAAAATGTATTAGAATTACTGTTTTTGATTTATTATATACCTAAAACCTTTATACTAGCACATTGAGATAAGAACGATAGTATAAAGTATAAAAAAACTATAGGTGATTATTATTGTAATGTTAGGTTTGAAAGGAAATTAGCTTAATGTTGTAACCATGCGCAATCGGTAGCTTTTGTCATTGCAATAAACATACTAAAAGTCCCCAACCCTTCCTTTAGGGTAATATTAAAAAAAATCGCGCCACCATCTTGAATTTTCGCACTTTTTTTTTTTTTTTTTTTACGCTTGTTTCAAACTATGTCATACAAAAAAAATTAAAAGACTAAAAAATATTCTAAATAAAAAAGTTTTATCAACAGCAATAATTAGTTTTGTGACAACTACTACAATACTTTCGGAACTATCTCGCAAATGTCGTGAAAAATCTAAATTTCTAGCAGTTTATATACAACATCTGCATTGTATCAGCAAGGCAGATTTCATTAAAATTATTGGACAAAAACACACAACTTCAATACCTAATATCGATTTTTAAGAATCCAACGACTGAAAAGCTGATATAATAAAAAATGGAGATAGGTTTTTACTACATTTCTGTGGAAAAGGTAAAAGTATCAAGACATTAAATGCTTTAAGAATTCTTAAGGCGCAATTACACTGCGCATGGTTGGCGAACCAACAAATTGGAGCATAGTTAGCGATGGTTCGCCTTGTGACTAACCAGATGTCAACAAGGTACGTGTTTCGCTTAATAGCTTGTGACTCATAGGTTCGTCAAAATAATATGGAGCCTTTGTCTTTGTCATCAGTATTGAATTGTTATCATGGATACAAGACAATAAATTATTGCGCCTGATTCATTATGTGTTATTAATTGTGGTTTGTTGGTGCAAAATCCGTTGAAAAGATTCAAAAAAGGTGGTGGATGGCGTCGCATATGGAAAGTATCTCATGGCTTTCAGTATTATCAACTAGTATGATATTATGGATGAATTGTTCGATTGTTTAATATGAAGACAACAAGAACAATCACACAGCACGACTGTAGCTAAACTGCGACCTGCATTGCCAGCGGTCCGCGATATGCTGAGCCTATACGAACCTGCACGAACCTTGCAAAAAGCAACGTGCTCAGTGCTGATGGATCCTGCGAATCATGCACCATAGTGCATGATTCGCAGGATTCAGCAACATCGACATAGGTCGTTCGCTATATCTCACAGCTCATAAGCCGCGAGATATAGCGAACGACCTATGTCGACGGCGTGTGGCTCGTGGTTCGTCGAGGTTGGTCCTTCGAATCACGTGTCGTGTAACTGCGCCTTAAAACATACCAGTTTAACGGCATATCAAAATTTAACCACAAATTTTAAATTAGCTACTCTGCTGCCCACGTCAGACTGCAAAGTACCACTGCATGAGACTATATTATCAATTCCAACAGCGGCTTGGAAAATCACTAAATCCTTTGGAATGGGTTGGAAGTGATTGCAGAGAACTTCGACCCATCACAATGGATTCAAAAGTAGTACCTGATAAAGATCATCTTTTGTAATTGTAAAAGTTCATGCAAAAAACTGTTACGATAATACCTTCTAGCTCAACTCTATATATTTACTAAACTATAAGTAAAATAATATTAGCAAATAAATTTAAATATTTACTGTTTATATTGTTTACTAATTCTTTCTTTCTATTACGAACTTTGTAAAGACCACCAAGGAAATATCTTAAACCAAAATGATGTTTAAACGTTGAGGTTTAAATTATTCATATCTAATCTCAAATATTTCCTAAACCATAACAGGTAGATGTCTGAATTAATGATTGTTTAAAGTAATTTTTAATTCTAAATAAATTTTGTCTTAATTTTTTCATGATCTTGAGCAGTTTTTAAGTTATTAACGTTTTTCAATATAGAAAAATACGAAATTCAAGATGGCGGACCGATTTTCACCATGTCCCCCAGTAGTGAAAAGTGGGGACTTTTATTATTATAAATAAATATGACTACTAATATTTGCAAAACCCAATAGCTAATTTGTCCCAATCCTGAGCTAATTGCACTAGCCTAATCCGTAAATGATACAGCTTGCAATTTTACGTTTCACTTATTCGAGAAAAACGCATAATTGGCCTTTTAATTTAACTGTAAATTTACTTTTAATCAAATCTTTAAAAAATCATACACCGAGAGAAACCGTTGACATTGTCCCAAAAATGTTTTAATGGAATCTGCGAATCAAACAATCTCTACAGTTTATATTGTATCTTTCAAATTATTTTAAAAAAATAACAATTGTTTTAATTTTAGAGTTAGGTATAACAAAGGATAATCCAGCGTTTTCTATGATAAACGACTCTGATGAAGACGTTATTTACGGGTCAGATGAAGAAAGTCGAAGACCATTGAATCGAGGTCGTAACGACGACGATAGCGATTAGTGTAACTAATTAGAAACTAAATATAATTTTAAATGCTTGTATCAAGTGTACCCTAAATGTTATATTATTGTAACATGTAATACATAAAACAGATGTCAATGTTCAATTGAATTTACTTAGGAAAATTTAAGTATTGTTGTATATATTTAGGTGAATTTTCATAAATTTGCATTTTTAAGTACCTATTGTTGATTTTTGTACTGATATTATCTAATAAAATGTTCCCTGATATTATTATCATGTATTAATTACTTCCCAGTCAACCAAATCTTGTATCTATTATATAATCATTAGATAATACATGTTCCCCAGTAAGTAACAATTATATCAAATGCAGAGTCCATGTAGTGTACCACCTTTGACTAATTTCAGCACTAAAAAGTCTTATTGCTATACGCTATCTTCGTAAGTTTTATTTATATATGAAGCCGTTTATATTTTATATTCGACGCAGTGATTTGTTTCAATCCCGTGTACATAAAATGGTGTGGTTTCACTTTGATAATGATTACGAAATAAAATGGAGTCCACACATATTCTACGGCATTGAAAATTGTAACCATGCACATTTGCCAGAGGAAGGGGTGAAATCATACTAACAGGGGCATTTTTACTCTAAACTTACAAAAAATACCTATACAAAACAAACGGGCCCTTCGAAATTTTAATAATAATTTAATTAATGGAAGTAAAATTTGCTTTTTTCTCCATAATTTTAAGATACACAATCGATGGTAGAGTCTTAAAATAACAATTTTTCAAATTAAAAGGCGATTTTTGGGAAGCATTTAAGAAACATTTTAAAGATCTACTTTTAGTACGAAAGTATACGCCAAGAAGCTCAGACCAAAAACATGGTGGCAACAGGCGCCAGGATATAGCTGTAGGCCAAGCACAGAGCACAGATTTAGTTATTTTCTAAATACTTTTAGCGAGGTAGGGTTGGTCAAAAATAAATCAAGTGAATTTAGAATTAAGAATTATATTGTTATGCCCGAATTTAGTAATAATTTATAATGTTATGATCTTTATTTAAAATATAGGCATGTAGAAATATTTGGGTGTAAGAAAAAAATTAATTGCAGCACATTAATGTCCCGTTGTATATTTTTCTATGTTCACATCATTAAAGGGAGAAGGGTGAATAAGTTTGTTTTTAAAATATCTTTGATGTTCTATGATATGTATACAAAAAAAGTTTGCCATATAAATAATTTTTGTTATTAAGCGATGTTTGTTAATCGGCCATTTTAATAATAAATCGAATTAAAGGTGCATATAGTCGAGTGGAATCTGAAATATTATACTACATTTTTTTAACACTATTCCAGAGTTCTTCTCGTAAACCTATATGTATTGTTACAATATTCATGGTCATAAAAATAAGTTGTTTAAAAGGGACAGAAAAAAACAGCAAATTGGCACTAGAGTAATTCGAATATAGTAATAAACTGGGTCAAATTTTTACTAAATTTTTAAAAAATGTGTAAGGAAAATTAATTAGTTAGTGGATTTAAGTTATATTGTTATAATATAGAAGTACATACTAAAGATAATAACAAAATTGTATAAAAGAGATTGAGATACTGAATAGTGAAACCATGAATATAAATTTACATATAACAATGATTATTCAGGGTAACTAGGAAAAACAAAAAAATTGTGAGAGGAAAACTTGGAGTGGAAGGAGATGTTTTTTTGGGGGGGGGGAGAAAAAAGAAAGAGATAAGAACGGATAAAAAGAAAGTATAGTAAAGAAAAAAGGTTTATAAATAAAGGCAGTATAAGAAGAAACAGAAAAATAATTAAAAGAAGATAATTAATAAAATTGGAAGAAGATGAAAATAATAATAATTGATGAAAAGATAAGGAAATAAAAATAATTATTGTCAGTAATAAAAGGTTAGTCTCCGATTTAATTATTGTTTTAGAAAACTTTAGAAAAGTTGTGAAGAAATAATAAAAGAGTAAAATATGAGGGGAAATAATTAAAAAAAAAGGAGGCAAAGAGGAAAACAAGGGCAAAAAAGTGTTGTATGAGTGTTAGAAAAAGTAGGAACTTGGTTGATATTTTTAACACTTGATAAGAAAGATTTTAATTATTTTGTAAAATGAATATTATATGATATTGGTATTAATCTTGGCCTCAATTTAATTTATATCCTAAACTGCTGAGATAAGTGTTTCATGTTTAAAGTACTTCAATACCAAATGTAATTTGGTTGCCGCGCAGCGCTCACATACAAAATTGAAATTGAGAAATAAAAAAAGCAGTATTAGGACCTGGTGCACAAATAGGGTTAACAACTCTTGGGGTTTTTAAGGGGGTTGAACTCTTCGGTAATCGCAGTTCAGGTAAGTTTGCGTTTAAAATTTGCAATGTCATTGATTGCGAAACTGGCATTACTATTGTAATGCAAACAAAAAAACTTTATAAAGTTTATCTAATTGGGAGCCTAGGCCTGGTTTAAGCTTTTAAGAATTCATTCAAAGATAAAACATTAGATAATTAATTATTTAAAAAATATACATATTTAAATGTGTAGTTACTAACCTCACATAAATATGAAGTATTTGTAGAATTCCAATTTTCTCCTTGAACTTCTTTGAGGATCCTGTGGGAAAACTTTCATTTTAAAACCTCTTTTGTCATTCTTGGTACAATACAAAACACTACAGCCTGGTATTTTTACTGAGTAACACCGCGCACTAACTAATATTATACAAATAGAACTATGCGATTCTACTATTAAAATCTATACTGAACAACTTTTAAATACTAATCGTTAATGTTAAATATATCCCATACCTTCAAACTACTTATTCAAAATAAGCAACAACTCTCCCGTACAAATAATAAAATACACAGAAACTGAATGTAAACAAACCGTGAATTCGATAAATATGGATGTCACGTATTATGTGACCGTCCGATCCAATGAAAAAGATGACGTACTTATGGCCAGACTCTTTACTTAAGAGCCTCTACTTTGTACTACCGTACGGTTCGAACTGATAACCGTTGAACTCGCTGTGACCATTTTTTATTACCTAATGATAGGTAATTCTGTTCAGCAGTTCTTCTCTGGTCTTAACTGGTGCTACATAAAGTAAATTTTTTTAAATGGCCCTATAAGAAAAATTTCAAAGGATTGGCCTCAGGTAAACGAGGTGACCAAGAGGCTTATGTACTCTGATCTTAATACCAGGTGCCGATTCTTGTAAATTGTCGAAATTTGAGGATAGGAAACTATTTATAATAGAATATAACAACACCAACAATTAATAATGTATTGATTACTTTCCATACATAATAAATATTACAGTAAAATATAATCTAACATTTAAAGACACATTAAATTGGTGAAAAATTACATTTCGAACTTTTTGAACTAAAATGTAACTTGTCACAATATAATAATATAAATTTGTCTAAATTAATACACTTATTCGCAAATATAGACACTTTTATAAAATACAGCAACATTAGCAGATGGAAAATGTTTTCATACTGTTAATTTTGGTTCATAAAACATTCAATGTTGTATAATAATTCATGATTGTCTATGTTTTTGTATTTTTTTCCTGTATAATTTCTAACGACAAACAATTTTCGATTATCTTAACATGAATTTACAACTAACATTTTTTCGACAACATTTAACATCTATTTCGTTAATTTTGACATAGGTTTTGATGGAAGGTAAATAGAAATATCACATTTATATAATTAGAAAGGTAATAATAATATACTGTTGTTCTCTTCCTATTGAATTAATGGACTTTATTATTATGTAAATACTTTAGCCGTATTTTATTTTGCCTATTGCTTAAGATACCTGCTGGCTCGTGATATTACAACATTTGTATATTAATATAAGAGCAAGGCAACGGGTCGGTAATTGATTGTATCAGTCTTCATTTATTTTAGTATTGATGATATCTATGATTTGGAGAGTACAACTTGGATATGAATTCAATTCTATAGAGCAACTTAAGATCCAAAAAATATTCGAGCGTAGAGAATGTTATTAAAATTGCTTGAATAAGGAAAGAAAAAGCTGCGAAAATAATAGTAGGGCATACATTTAATCATGGGGAGTGAACTCAAAGACACATTTTGAGAACAATACATACCGTATCTGGCATGATTTTGTGGATTCGGATCCAAAAGGTACAATTCTGTCAAAAAAAAAAAGATACAATCCACAGAACTCAGATATATAGACAAAGTGACAACGGCTTACTGATGTCCGGAACATATCCACGACATCATTTATTATGTTGCTCTCTTTCTATTGTATCATATCATCGTTAACGTTATCTCTCTCTCTTTTTTTCTGCCAACTAAGTGGGAGAAATGCAGTTTGTAACATATACGTTTAATTTTAATTAACTAATTTTGTAATTACTACTTTTTATAAGTTGCATCACAACACAACCCATGACAAAATCAAAATTGGCACAATTCAATATTTACCACTAGGTACTGTCTTAAATCTATAACTAGCATGAAAGGTCTCTGTTCACTACAAAACTTCAACACCAAATTATGATTGGTATAAACTCCGTAACTGTAAATAAAACGAAACAAACGTAATGGCGGCTGCTGGCTACATAAAACAAGATCAGACACGCTATAATTTCTTTTGCATAATTTCACCTACATTGATAGGTAAATGAGCTAAGAATAACACGAAAGGAGAGGTACCAAAAACGGCATTTTGTGGATGTTCCGGACATAGTCTGAGTTGGACTGATATGAGGTATTGGTGTCTTTATAATCATATGTCTATGGTACAAACATGTTCTCAAAAAATA
Organism: Rhamnusium bicolor; assembly: GCA_029963845.1. Taxonomy (NCBI): domain Eukaryota; kingdom Metazoa; phylum Arthropoda; class Insecta; order Coleoptera; family Cerambycidae; genus Rhamnusium; species Rhamnusium bicolor. The sequence goes on from JANEYF010004138.1 coordinate 26,440, forward strand.
TAATTGTCTCTGAAAGCTGTCTAATTTTGTTTACATCGGAATTATAACCTTCATTTTAAATATTTTTCGCTAATTTTTATACTACTAGAAAACTTATTCTCTCTAGATTCCTTTATTGCTACAATAAAGACAAAATTGTTGTTAGCAAATGACACAAAATTTGTTTAAATTATACATGCGAGGAAAGTGTACTGTTAATTTTGGCATCGGGGTACTTTTGAAACTGTTGCAGATATCTGTATAGTTCTATAGTACGAAATACGCAGAATAAAATGAAAATTTTTTTTATTACGAACATTTTTCGATATCTTCAGAGGGTGTGTAATGCAATTATTCTGAAAATTGAATCATGAGATAGGCGCACAGATAGATGGGGCCCTTCAGCGACTGTTTGAGTTCTTCTTTGAACATTTTAATGTTAAAGGCTATTTCAGAAAAATTTGCAATATGTACGGTGATTTTCACATGCTGTTCTTAGTATGAAGTTTTCTCGCCTTATCGTATTGAATTCATGTTCCTTATTTCTTACAGTTTACTTCTATTGGTCTGTCCTATGTATGACTTGCTTTATTTATGACATGATACTTCATATACTTGACTTTCTGGGACAATAATGGTATGGATTTTGGAGAACTGTGCTTATTTTTCTGTTTGTTTATCTTCTCTGTTGTCTCTTTTATCTATGGTAAATCAGCTTTTGCTACCGATTTCTTGGAGTCTTAGGTCTAGATGGTTTTTGCGACATCTGTGTTGTTATAATGTGAATCCATTTTCTTCAGCATTTTGTGAAGTGTTTAAATTTTTTCGTTGATATCAACGGCATCCGCTAGTTTCTGGGAGCGTGTGACTAATATTTTTACTACTGACTTTAGTTGTGTTGGATGGTGATCAGATTGTCCGTTCAGGTATCTCTTAGGTATCTATACACCATATGCCCAAGGCCTTCTTCCTGTTTTTTTCTTGCTAATAAGACCTGTAATGTGAGCTGTCCATCTATTTCTATCACCATCGAGAACTTAATTTTGTCGTAGGAAACTTTTTATAAACCCTATTCTATAAGTCCAAATTACGAATCTGTCTTGGACGTACCTTAGCAAAAGTTTTGGTTTTAGTGGTGCCGATTGTAGAGCTCGGATTTCTAACTCCTCCATGAAAGAATTAGCTATGACTGGAGATAGAGAAATTCCTTCTTTTTTATGCTATTCTGCGATTTTATACCCAGAACTATATAGGTATCTATCTGGAACAGTTTTAAAATTATTCTAATAACTAAATGTACACTCTATTTTCCGAGCGTGTATTGTATAAACGTTTGTTAATAATTTATATTTTTATTATGTGGCTACGAAGTATATGCTTTCGATTGGTATAAAAATTATTGAAAAATATTAAAAAACAACTTTAGAATTACTATGTAACCAAAAAGTAAAGCATTTTTCATAGATAATCGAATATTGTCACCTTTTATAATGGAACATATTAATGTGACGTCACATAATTATGCAACTTACATAAAAGAGTCACGACACACTGGTTGCCTATATGTAACACTGGAACTTGACCCTTATATTCATGACCATAAAGGAGACATTTTTGACAGAACACGTTACAGAATTCTATTGTTTTCCCTTTGAAAAAAATATTTAAGAGTTTTAAGTTATCACTCACCATGCACAATATATGTTAGAATATATATGGAATACAGTGGATTATAAAAATTATGTTAATAACAATAAAAACAAAGTTACTGTAATGTGATATACTCCTATATATTCTAAAAATTAAATTCTATGCTGTGTTCTGTGTTCTGTCAAAAATTTCGCCTTTATGATCATGGGTAAAAGGGTCAAGTTCCAGTGTCACATATAGGCAACCAATGTGTCATGACTCGTTCACGTAGGTTGCATAATTATTATAATTATTAGACGTCACAACTAATGTGATCTATTCTGAAGAGCGCCGTGTGCTCTGGATTCAAATCTGCAAGACCATTTCGGATACTACGTATTTTTTTTAAACTGTACCCTTGAGTTGTGGGTGCTTAATTTTAGAAGCGTCTCTTTAAGGACTGGATTCCTGACTATAATGGAACCATATTTTTTACGTTATTTATTTAGCTATCTTAATTTCTATTAAAAGAGAACAACAGAAAGGAAATAGAGGCAGTAAAGTTACAGTTACAAGAATCAGTCAAAACGTTTAGTTACACAAAGGGTGAGTCAGAGAGGTTTATAAAAATTGGGTTGACTCTATTGAATAAATCTAATATACCTGATTTATAATACGTAAAAATTATAAAAACATTAGCAGATACTTATATAATATCCAAAGTGATCATCTAATCTGTTTAAAAACTAAATTTTAACAAATGTATTGGCAATACTGATTGTCTTTAACAAGTCTGTATTCTGTGTTTTTTTTTTTTTTTGAATAAATGAGCAAAATATTAAATTACAATTTGATGTCTTGTCTTAGTGCCAATAGAGAATAGGGTCTCAAGGATAGGTAATTTTCCTAAATTTGTGCGCATGTACATACTTGTTCATACACCATTATAATAAACAAAAGAAGTTGTTAAATTTCGGTCAAATATTAACTTGAATTTAAGTATTGGTAAGAAAGAATATAAAAGAGTATGAACAATTTTCAAACTTTAAAAAACAGTTCTCTTGATTTTGCATAAGTCACACGTAAAAAAGATTTTACTAGTAGATATATGGCAAACGTTAAATAAAATCAACTTTTGTGCCACTCAATAAAGATATTTGCAAGAAGTACTACCCCCAGGCTCCACGGCCGTACGGTTTTCAGTGGGTCGATTATTTTTGTTTATTTGCGTTTTCTCAGGTTCTTTTTGAACTACTTGGCTTGTTGTATTAGACCTACTTAACGATATAATATCTGACGTCAAGTACTAAAAATTTCATCACAGTTTGCTGCTTTGTTTATATACAGTATATGTATTAAACCAGAGGAAGATAAGCTGTCGCTGGTCAGCGTTAGCACCTAGCTACCGTGCGGTCAACAGTGCACACTGCAATAATTGATATGATGCCAAATGTGAGTGTTCCTTGAATGTACTATGTCTAATACTTTAATACACATAGTGAATGTAATATAATATTAAAGATATTGCACCAAAAATTAAATCAGTTTAAATACTATGTTTTGACGAAGATGCCCGTGTTAATAAAAATTGTTAAACATTTAGCCAATTACCAGACATTTTCGTATGTGTCTTGCTACTCAGGAGAGCATGGGCAGCTTCCATAGTTAAAAGTGGAACAGAACATTATTCAAGATATTGAAGAATAAGAAAACAATCATTAATATTGTTCAAAAACACGTTGAAGTAATTATCCAACGGGCAAATACGGAATTGGGAGTTTCTAACCTGCTGATATATAGGGTCCTAAAGAAAGAAAATTTACATCTGTATCATATTCAAGAAGTGCAACGATTTGAACAGGGTGACAATATCAATTGATTGAAATTTTACCAATGGATTATTGATCACAGACCCACATTATCCAGACCTTTATTTACAGACGAAGCCCAATTTAGATGGTATATTTAAAAAATTCGCATATTTATGCCGAAGAAAACGTTTCTGCCCTAAGGGAAAACAGGTTTTCAATAAATGTTTGATGTTGTATAACTAATAACTACCTAATCGGAAAACATATATTTCGAGGAAGGTTAATTGCAGAAGTGTATTTAGATTCCTTAGAAAGCATTTTGCCAGGTTTAATGCACGAGGTTCATATCAGAGGGCAATACTTCCACCATGACGGGGTTTTTCCTCATTTTGTTATTGAAGTTAGGAGACACTTGATAATTAGTATCCAAACAGATGAATCGGACCAGAAGGACCTCATGCTTGACCGATTAGATCGCTAGATTTCAACCCTATAAATTATTAGAGACAATAAACATAAACCCAATGTACGAGTATGCTAGGATTAATTTCTAGTCTAGAAAAAATTCTAGATCCCCGACTGGGGATCAGATCCGGGACTCCAGGTTGAGAGGCAAATGTACTTATCATTCGACCATCAAGAAAAATCTAATTGAAAAAGTCCGGCCCTAAAATTTTTAAATATTATTAATGGTAGTATATCAAATGCAAAAAGTATATTTAGGGTATAAAATTTAAACAAATTCTGATAAATAGTAAGGAAAATATAGCTAGAAGAAATTTTTAACCAAGAATAGTTTATCACCCTGTATTTCAGTAATTAAGCGAAACAGACAAATTTCTTTAGCCATCCCTGAATAGCCGAAGGCTCGTGATATAAACTCTTGTGTAGTTATATGTTTTCTTCTAGGTATTCTTTAGCAGTTGTCTTTATTGTTCTGTTTAGTCGAGTTGGTTTGTTAGAAAATTATTCCCACTAAGCGATTTGGATTGTACTAAAAATGTAGGTGTCCACCCCCTTTACAAAGATAAATATTTATGAAAAATATGTTGGTGATTTGATAGACGGGTAATGACTATAAATTTACAAACATTTACATGTGACTTAGTGCTAATCTAAATTGCAAAAGAATTTATTTATTTGACAGAATATGTGAACAATATGAAATATGTTGCGTGACGTATAGATGAGCGAAATATCAAATAATCTTTTAAACATGTAACAAAATTTTTAATTTTTCTTATAGTCTTAATTTCACATATACCCTGTTTTTTCTAAATGCACAAATTTTAGGCCAATTTTATACACATGCAAATGCAAATATATTGTATACCATGTTCACGAACGATTAATAACAATTAGGTAATTACAATTTTTATATATTGAGCCTCTCGGTTCAGTTCTAGGCCATTTCCAACTAGTAAAAATTTTATACTAAGTTTACACATTCAGATTTCGTTGATTATTAAGTATATTTAACAAAGCAAACTTATTATGTTTATATAAACAACTGAAGAATATATAAATTAAAGTAATTGATATTGCGCATTTTCCAAAACGTTTTTATACTGGGTGATACAGGGGACAGGTGTGCATAATTTTGTTTTGACAAATTCATGTAGTGCTAAGACGGATGCTATCGAATTGCTATCTCATGTGCACTTCCGGTTTAACCAGAAGTGACATTAAATTCAATATTCTAAATGGGACCATCACTCTTTGCTTATGATTTTAATAATGCTAGCAAGTATTTACATAACGCTTTTTGGAAAACTCATGGGAACCTATCTCACTGTATCACCAGTACAACTTGAATTATACCTTAGTTTTAACAATATTCGGTATAAAATTAAATGTTGGCATTTTAAGGTACATCTTAGCCAAGTTTCTGTGATAATTTACCTGAGATACTGCCTACAAATTGTTTACTACATATTACTAATAATTTTCCAGTAAATTTTAGTTTTGTCATGGATAAAATTCAGAAAAATATTAAAATTTTCCGGAAAGTAAATACTGCAATGTTGGAAAATATATGAAAATTGCCCTGATATAATTGTAGAGGTGTTTTTAAAATTCACAAACCACAAGAAGAAGGGTCACATATCTTGTAAATAGTGGGATTATATTCTTGCAAGTCATCAACATACGTAGTCAAAAAAAAATGTTTTCTTAAAATGTTTCCTTAATCGCCTCTCAAGACACCGAAGTTACTCCCAGAAAATCCTAGGATTTTTGTATTGAGAAAGAGAGACTAGGCCCTACAGTTTATTGTGGAGTCCGAACCATATCTAGGGCATCGACTGTTCCCTCTCCATTTTAGTCCGAAACAAATTACAAATAAAATTTGTTGCTCCGGGATGAATCGAACTATCGATATTCGGTACCGAGTAAATAGCTATAAGCGCTTTACCCACTAAGCTACCATCCCCACACGTGGTTCAAAAAGTTTGAAATAAATGGAAAACTTGTTCATTAATTAACAACAATTAACAACATATACAGTGTGGAAATTAAGTAACGCATAAATTCAGTAATTCCGTTGATATTAATTTTTTTGGAAAAAATCTCGAAGGGGTATAGCGATTTTAACTTCAGCAAATATTTTTAGTCTATTTTCAGTTTCTTATGTCATTTATTTTTTAAGTTATGACGCAATCGTTTTTTAAATGACAACTTATAATTTTTATTATTGATTTTGGAAGTAGTTTTTATTCCGGTTCCGACCGTATAAAATTTTCAATATGTTATTATTAAAAAAAAATCGAGAAAAACAGTCAAAGTTTAAATAACAAAAATTCATTAATTTCCACACTGTATAAATAGTAAATTTGATGAACAAAGAAAACGAAATAACAGCATTGATTCATCTTACTGGAAATAAATGCAGAGAAATAGAAAATAAACTAATAAAATTGGAACGAAAAATTAGGATGAATAATATTGTTACTTTCTGCTTAGAAATTGAAAAAAAAAGTGCTGATTTATTAAATGAAGTAATAAATAAATTAAATGCATTACTGAACACAAATATTCACCATACTCATATCAATGACATATACAGGATTGGGAATAAAGGCACAATTATTTTAGAATTTATTTCAAATCTCCAAAAAACAGCATCTTCAAAGAAGTTAAAAAAACTGAAAGACTTTATGTGAACGATGAACAGTATACTGCTCAACAATTAGAGAATATACCAAAAAAGTTATGATGATTTGGAAGTACTAGAGAAAAAATCCTCCAGTGCTCTTCCAATACCTACCATTAAGTCCCAGTAACACCAAATTGTTTTATATTGTCCATAGTTCATATGCTTTAAAGGTTTTAACTAGTATTGGCAACTGAAACCGGTTTTCTGGATAACCGGTTAATCGTTTTTGGATTATTCGCGGTTTTGTACAAAATCGATAACCGGTTATTCGAATAACCAACTATTCGGATAATCAATTAATATGCTTGTTTAGTTTAGAATTTACATAAAACCTGATATATTTTGTATTTTGTCATTTTTGTCGTTTGCGGATATTAACTAAACACAATAAAACACAACCACAATACTAAAAAAGTCTAACTAGACTTTCTTCATGACAAGATTTATGCATGGCGTGCTTAAAATAAAAGTAGTAAAAACAACCCTTTGCACTCTTTTCTTTGCAGTTTTTATTTTCAACTTCAAGTCTCGTCTCATATTATGCAACATTTACACTGATTTCTTTCCCAAAATTAGAGAAAAATTTTTTTTAATTCTTTTTTAGCAATTTCAAACACGACAGTTTTCTGTTTATATGTTTTCATAGAATAATCCTTTTGGTGTAGAAGTTTACTTCAATTTTTTTTAAATAATTTATAGGACAGTGGCTTAATACTCAAAGGTGAGAAGAAACATTATAGGATACCACAAATAAATAAGATAACACAGCCCCACAAAAAAAATGTTCTGACCTAGCAACGAGACGAGTATATCCATATGTATTTTTGATCGCTGATTCCGAATCCGGGGTCAAAAAAAGTCGTACACCCCCAAAAAAAAATTTTAGAGCCAAAAAAACACCCCCTGAATCGTTTTGTTTAATATTTTCGAGAAAAATTGAATGTATTACGATAAAAATAAAGGTGAATTGCAGCGTTCACCCTATCGGTATGAAACGCACCCCCATAGAGGGTGAGAATCACCCTCATCTGCCATCAAACCAATTGATAACGACAATGACTGAAAAACATCTAAAAATGTTTAAGTTTCGTTAGGTTTGCAATAAACTGACGTAGAATTCACGTAATACCCCAAAACTACCCCTATAGCGTTATGAAAAAACAACCCTTAACTTCAATTACAGAAAAAAGAAAGGAAAAAACATAAAATTTGGTAACGATTTCATTATATGGATGTTCTTATTTGCAGAGATCCTTATGGCTAGGATATTAGCAGTCATTTGTCACCAATCTTAACACCATTTGGGTATAAAACGCATCCCTGAAGGGGGTGAGAAGTACTCTTACGTTAGTAGCTTTTAATTCTTCTTTTTTTAATATTTTTTTTATGGTATCTTTTAACTTTATTTTCAAACGATCTTCTTACTGACTGTCGTTTGTGTTGTTCTTTCGTGTCTCTTTTCAGAGACCAACAGTAGTCTGCTATCATGTGAAGTTAATGGTTGTTTTTCATAACGCTATAGGGGTAGTTAGGGGTATTACGTGAATTCTACGTCAGTTTATTGCAAACCTAACGAACCTTAAACATTTTTAAATGTTTTTCAGTCATTGTCGTTATCAATTGGTTTGGTGGCAGATGAGGGTGGTTCTCACCCTCTATGAGGGTGTGTTTCATACCGATAGGGTGAACGCTGTAATTTACCTTTATTTTTATCGTAATACATTCAAATTTTCCCGAAAATATTAAACAAAACGATTGATTAAAATGATAACATCATTTTCAGAGCTTTATCTCATATCCCTATTCAGGGAGTGTTTTTTGGCTCTAAAATATTTTGTTGGGGGTGTACGACTTTTTTTGACCCCGGATTCGGAATCAGCGATCAAAAGTACATATGGATATACTCGTCTCGTTGCTAGGTCAGAATTTTTTTTTTTTTGTGGGGCTGTGTAATATACTTTTACTCTCTTGTGATCGCTAGTTACATACATGTGTGTGTTGGTGTTATATTCACCAATGCTTTAAGCCCTCTCTGTATTAATTTTGGATGTTACCCACCTCACCAAAATAACTAATACATAAATAGTTCTATAAAATTGTAGTATCGAGTTTTTTTATACTAGTAGTACCTACTGATATACTGAAATGAAAATATTAAATTTGTCTTCTAAAATCTAAATTATAATCTCAATCTAATGTTTTCTTATTAATCGGTTTTTCAAGTATCTGATTAAACGGATACCCGATTATCCGGTTTTCGGATAATAGCCGAATCCGATATCCGAGTAACCGATTATTCGAATAACCGGTTACCCGATTAAATGGTTTTGATCTATATATGCATACCTGGTTTTATCCGAAACCGGTTTTTGAGAAAACCAATTAACCGGTTTTACATTTTTTCGGTTTTTGCCAGCACTAGTTTTAACAATTGAACCATATTGTTGATAAGAAGGAAGCAGAAATTTCAAGATGATATACAGATGTGTTTCAACTTAGGAAAGGTTTGAAACAACACATAAAGTTCTACTTCTAAAGTTGTTGATAACTAGAAAAAATAACTGAAACAATTGTATAGCTGTAAATTACAAGTTGGAGAAACAAAAAGAGAAATATGTGGAAAGTAAGACTTTAGTGGTTGCCACGATGTCCAATATGAAGCAGGGGGATGGGGTCACGAGCTTTCATCCATTTTTGGTTTTGGCTTCTCTAGAAGAATACCGTAATCTTCAGCTTGCACTAAATGCCAATGGTTTTGAAAGCAATACGTTTGGGTTTTTCTATTTATTGAGACCACTTGGAAAGTGAGTACTGCGGTCATTTCATTAAAAAATATCACGTAAGATGAATGCTAAAATTCTTCGGTTTTTATTAATATATGAATTTCTTGTATGCATATTAAATGGAGGTTTAAGTTAGTTTGTTGAATGTGAAAGTGTCACGAAGTCTAATTATGTGTTGCTTTGCAGCGATTTTTTTGTTTTATGCAAAATTGTCCAACTTTATTGAAGACAATTATTTTAGAACTATGTCATTATTAATGTAAATTGAAAAGGCTTAACTGCCAGTTAAATTAAAATATACAAATTTTAAATACCATTAGATAAAATAAAGGGATATAACTTTATGTAGTAGCCACAGCGAGGAAATTATAGATAAATTAAAATTTGAGATTAATTATTACATATTATGATGTTTCTTTTTTAATTTACTTTTTGTTGATATGTAGTAAATATTGGTATTTTTCATAGGAACCAAATTAATATGCATTAAACCTTTATAGGCAATATCTCGGGAAAACTATTTTCAAAATTCCTGTTTCCTCAAGTATAACATACAAAATCAAAATTTAGTATTTCAGTTTTGTTGCGATATTTTAACAATTTTTGCTTATATCTATCTCTTTTACTCACACTTAATAAAATTTAATGTCTACCATAACATATTGCTATTATTACTATAGATTTATAACCTTCCTCTGTGAAATACAAATATTTAGAATAATAGTTTAACCCGGAGTAGTATATACGTATATTACGAATTGATTATTAAGTATATTTTATTTTAATACATACATATTTTTTTAAAGGCATCTTCATTTAGTTATATTATTCAGTTTTCAGTAGTTTTTTAGTCATTTTTACCAGTCCTTGAGTTACGTAACATTTTAATTTATATATTTGGGCGATGTCGTACAATATTTCTTTATGCTTGAATGCGTGAATCTATTATTATTAGTGAACAGTTTACCATACTTACAAATTGACAAATAAATAAAATTCATTATTCTGTTCAATATATACATTACATTGCTTCTCTAAACAGTAACAAATAATAAATTAATAATATTAACACAATTAGATATTCATGTTTTATTAATAGGCTAGTTAAACTAGACATCAAGTAGACATAATATGTGAAATAAAGTTTTTTAAAAGTAAAAAAAATTACATTATACATTAGGCAATTTAGGTATATCACCTACAATTTTCCTACCGATTTTTCATAATAGCTGAAACAAATTAGCTTTTGTCAAAGTAATAATTACCCTAATGATCCGAAATGACTGACTTTTGCATTTTACGCCTTCTTGAAAATGATCACAAACGCAATTTTCATAAATAATCGTAATTTTTTGACTATTATACAGGGTGTCCCATAATTAGGAACCTTCCTTCGATGGTGTGATAGAACTATAAAAAGTAAGTTGAGTTTTGTATATAAACATTTTCCTTAAATCAGTTCATAAGGGTGCTACAACCCTTAGTAAGTACAACATAGTTATTTGCTAATTTATTCAAAACGTCTTAAGTTGCAAAAAATAAATTCGGACCATTTATTAATTTCATAATGTTACATATTTTGTCAACTTTCTATCTAAAATATCATGATTTATTGGGGAGTTACAGAGGGGTGAGGATGAATTTTCGCCATAACTTTTTTGTCTTATATATTTTTAGATAGGTACCAGTGTTAAAAACTGCATAAAAAATGTACTCTTACTAAATTTCAATAGGAACCATCATTTTGGAGTTATTTGTATTTTAATATTGCAATACATGGATAGGTAACTATAGTTGAGGAAACCTATATTGTGACGAGACGTGCGGGGCAAGACGCTACATGTGGGCGGGAAATGTATAACATATGACATGTTTCGTCTTTTACATTGCTTACATTAAAGCGAGAACGATGATTGTTGCGTTTGCTGGCACGCGACCAAGGCGGAGTTTAGCTTACATGCTGTGATGCCTGGACCGCACTTAATTTTGTTACCGAATCATTCTAGTGCTGATTTGTATGTATAATATTATAAGATAAATAACAATTATTTAATATCTGTTTATTTGCTGACGTGTTATTGAAAATATTTTAAGAAGGTTATCGTGTTGAAGTGAGTTGTGTAATAGTGTAATATGAGTAATAATTATTTTATATCTGTTAATTTGCTGGTGTGTTTTTGAAAATAATTTAAGAAGGTATTTGATGTAAAAATGTTTTGACCGTGGGAGACCTCTACGTCTGCATCTTATTGTGTTTGTGAAAATGAAAGTGATAGTGATTACAGTGATAAGAAAATCAAAGTTCATTAATGTGTTCAGTAAGAAAAAATCGGTTACATTTGAACAAGCAAGCGAAACAAATTTGCCTTAATGTTTAGAATAATCTTTTTGAGTTGCAAATTTTTTTAATGGAACATGATCTCTATTATGAGGAAAATTATAATAAAGCACAACTGTTGGAAGTCCTGCAAAAGAAAAATTATGAGAAGTATATTATAGATAATGTAGCGGAGAGATATGGACACAAAGTGTTGAGATTACCGCCATATTTTTGTATTTTCAACCCGATTGAATTAATTTCGTGTAAATTGAAGAAAAATGTCAGAAAAAGGAAAATTTTTCCGAAATTCTATAAAAAAAAGTTAATTCAAAATGAGGTGTTGAAAGTTAACAAGGAAGATTTGGAAAAAATTAGGAAAGTAATTACAATTGAGGATGATTATTTAGAAATTGCCAAATTTCATATAAATAGTAGAAATAAATTTTAACGAGGATAGTAGTTCATCTGAAAATGAAGAAGAGGGTGAAAAGGGCGAGGATCAGAGGAAGAAGCACTGTGAGGTGAGGTAAAGTGAAGTGATGTGAAGTGAATAAGTGATTCAACTGCATTATTTAATTCAGTTTTTGTGCTTTCGTAGTTTATTGCTTGAGAAACGGTCTTTTTCAGGATATTATTATTTATTAAGGTCTTTCTGTTTTTATTGTGGTAATAACTTTACTATTAGAATTTATTTTTTAGTTTTATTGAGAAAAATATTTGTTTCTGTTACTATTTTGAAAGTATATTTTTTGTTTTTATTTTGTTTTCACAGGTTTCTTGTTACTTTTTTAAATAATCTCTTTATTCTATACTAATATTCCATACCCATCCTTTCATGGCAAGAAATGCTCATACCTCCTCACGGTTCTTGCTGGGTAGTAACAATTTATATTAAGCGAACTTGAATACTGTAATTGCTGCATGTGTAGTCAATACGTTAAATTCAATACTTTTATATCAAGTTAATACTTTTTGTACAATTGTTAAATTGTTGCTAGCTAAACTGAGCACCAAAACATTAAAAAAGTAAACGAACGAACAATACAATTAAATCCGGCTCTGCGTTCCTTGGCGTCTTACCCCGGACGTCCCTTCACAATATAGGTTTCCTCATCTATATATACCTCTACAAAAATAATTCTACAACATTTTTTACTATGTTTTTTGTAGAGCAATTTAAAATGTCGCTTTACGCAATGAAGCATGTAATTTAAGGACAAAAAAACTACTATTTTTATTTAAAATAATTTTATAATATTATTTTAAGTTTGTGTCTAATGTTTAGAAGATAATTAAGAATAAAAAAACTATTTTAGAAATACTTAATACTAACAAAATTAATTTGTCTTGATATTTTAAAAAAATGTTGAAAATGAAATTTATACACTTAATCGTCAAACATTTCCCAAATTTCTCGTGCATTTAAATAAATAATCATAAAATAATTATGTTATAACAATGTCAACAATATTTCACTATAAAAATTAGGCTAATAATAGGCTTGTTCCAACAGACAGTTGGGAAAGGTTCCAAATTTGATTTTCAATTGTTATTGGTTACAAAATCTTCAATTGTATTTTATTACCTGGAACAATTAAATCAGAATATCAAATTTAGAATCGTCCTGAATTGTTTGTTGGAACAAACCTAATCAAAAACAAAGGCAACTGCCATAAAAAGAACTGAGAAATTTGCCAAATTCTGACATCTGTGTCTAATACGTAGAGGCCTTTCCGTTCTGGGTATGAAAGAACCGGATTCGCTGATTTTAGTGTTCTGAATGATGTTTCGCACTCTTGTGTCCATTGGTACTGAACCTTCCCTTCTGTAAGCCGGTGTAATGGCTTCGCAATATCAGCAAATCGTTCCAAAAATCGTCTGTAATAAGTGCATAGACCTAGGAAGCTTCGTACTTCGTGAACATTTGAAGGCCTCGACCAATCTCGTACTAAGGAAATCTTGTCTGGGTCTGTTCTTATCCCCTCCGAAGACACGACATGTCCTAGGAATTTTACCTCTTTCAGGAACATTAGGCACTTTTTTTGGATTTAATTTCAGGTGTGCATTTTTAATTCTTCCAAACACTTCTTGAAGGTTCTTCAAATGCTCCTTAAAATCCCGTCCCATAACCATCACATCATCAAGATAAACTAGACATGTCTTTCAATCTAGTCCTCGTAGTACCAGTTCCATCAGTCTTTCAAAAGTCGCTGGCGCATTGCACAGGCCGAAAGGCATCACAGTGAATTGATAAAGGCCACTTCCTGTCGGCTGTCTTGTCTTTGTCATCTGGATGAAGTCCCACTTGCCAATATCCACTTCGAAGATCTAGAGTGGAAAACCACTGTAAACCTGCCAGCGTACTTAGTGTGTCATCAATTCGGGGTAACGGATAGCTGTCTTTTCTGTGACGTCATTCAGCTTCCTGTAGTCGACACAGAATCTTAAAGTTCCATCTTTCTTAGCAACCAAAACTACTGGCGACGACCAAGGACTGGTTGATTCCTCAATAACTCCGTCTTTAAGCATCTTCTGTATCATCGCAGAAGCCTCTTCTTGTTTTGCTAATGGGAGCCTCCTAGGTGGTTGACGAATAGGAGTTGATTCACCAGTATTTATCCGATGTTGCACTATGTTGGTCTTTGTAAGAGCTTCTGTGTCCTTTGCAAATACTGTACTTTCCTTCTTCAAGAATTTTAAAAAGCTTTTCTTCCTTCTTATGTTCATCTGGAGTTAAATGTTCTAACTGGGCATTTAACATCCTTACAACTTCTTGGTCCATATCTGTAGACGAAGCTCCAATGATTTGTTCTTCACATCTCGCAATCCATGTGACTGGTTCATAGGTGCCAATTGCTTCGCCTTCTTTGAACGTCACTGAGTGTGAATTTAGGTTAACCACTCTAATCGGTATATTGTCTGTAGTCTGTGTTAAAGTCCTTGCCAGGATCACATTGTCTGTCATTTTAATTGAGTCGTCCCTCTCAACGAGGCCAAAGCGGTATCCCCCAGAATTTTCCTCCAGGACAGCCTCAATTACTTTCTCTGTTCATGCAGGAATTTTTACTGTCCTTGAAGTTAGCAGCCTAATATTATGGAATTTTTTATCTGCCGTTGAAAGAATAATTTCTTCATTTCCAATCCTGAGAACTCGTTCTCCAACGTCAAGTACGAATCCATATTTTTCCATAACGTCTAATCTTAAAATGAAGTCATCTGTAATGTCAGCTACGATAACTTGGTGTTTAAAATATAAGCGGCCAATTTGCAGCTCCATGTCGACTTCCCCATGAACCGCCGCCCTATCTCCCGTAGCTGTCCGGATGACTAATCCATTCTGTTCTTTATTTACTTTGAAACCCATGATGGAATCCTGCCCGTACTATTGATGACGTAGCTCCTGTGTCAATTGTGAACACACATTTCTTCTTATTTACATAACCCTCCAACAACAGACTACTTTGAACTCTCCGAAGTTGGGAAACTTTTATTTCTCGGGGGTCACAACATTTCTTGGCCAGCGCAGCCCCAAATTGCCAGCCATCTTTAGTTTTCCTGTAGCTCCTCAACCACAGCAGCATTTACCCTTTCTGGGCTGCGTTGACGAGAGTTCCTCTTGATATGGCCCACTTTGCCACACCTATAACAACGGATGCCTCCCACTATATTGTTGTTGGTCTTGTCTCTGCTTGGAGTTCGATTTTGTCAGTACTTGGGTGATCATTTTGTGTATATCTGATATCAGATTTTGTGTTGTGTTGTCTGGCTTGTCTTCCTCCACACTCACAGCTCGTACTCTCGGATTTAATTGGGTGGTATCCTTATAGGCAGCCTCAATCTCCAGTGCATGTACTAAAGCCTCACTACTAAGCTTATGCCTGGCTAACTTAAGAATTCGCATAACTTCCTGGTCCCTTACTCCATCACTAAATGTACCAACTGCTAACTGTTGTTGAAATTCCATTGGTGCATCAGGATAGGCTAGATGGGCTAATCTTTCTACCGCAGCCTCAAAGTCCTGGAGGCTTTCTCCACCTCGTTGTCTGCGTGATTTGAGTTGTGCCTGATATACTTGGGCGAGATGTTGGTCGCCATATCTTAGTTCTAACGCTGCCTCCAAAATGCCAAAGTTTTGTTGCTGTGCGGTAGGGATTGTTTGGAGTTGTTTTCTATCATGGTATTACAATTAGAAAATGGACAATATTGCAATATATTTAAATATAAATAACTTCAAAACAATAGCTTCTATCAACATTTAGTAAAAGGAACATTTATATGCAGTTTTTAATACTGGTGTTTCTTTCCGTTATAAATGTCTACAAAAAATAAAACAAAGAAGTTATGGCGAAAATTTACCCTCACCTCCTCTGTAACTACCACAACAAATCATGATATTTAGAAATTTGACAAAATGTGTAACATTATGAAATTAATAAATGGGCCAAATTTATTGTTTGCAACTTAAGACGTTTCGAATTTATTGACATATAACTATGTTGTACTTACCCCCTTTAAGGGATTGTGGCTCCCTTATGAACTGATTTAAGGCAAATGTTTCAGTACAAAACTTAACTTATTTTTTTACAGTTCTATCACCCCCTTGAAGGAAGATACTTAATTATGGAACACCCTGTGTATTAATTCAAAATGATAACTAAATAGTGTTTTACTTTTGAATTCATATACAGGGTATCTGAAAAAGTTGTCCTTCAGAAAATGGGCATAGTACTTTTAAAATTTGGACAAAAAGTTTCTGTAAGCATGTTTCGAAAAATGTTCCCTGAAGAGTTTGAAGGAGTTTTTCTTAAATAACTTTTTAAGTAATTTCGTACATAAAAAAAGAATATGCAAAAAATATTTGTTTTAGTTTTTGTCGAATTACTGCTACTTTGACTAGCCTATTATTAAAAAAAAAAAAATGAAAATAATACGTTTTTCTTAAATATTCATCATTTGACAATTATTAATTGAGGATCAAAATTATATGCAAATGTAACAAAATTATAAAAAAGCCTCACGTGAGATTGTCATGGACGGACATAGCTGAGGAGTTCCTTCTATTCAGAGAGTTCATAAATTCCTCATTTTCCTTGCGAACTGAAAAATAAAGTGTATTAAATACTACTCAGTAAATGTGGTGTTGTACATGAAGACATTAAAGCAGGATTGTTTAAATAAAATAAAAAAAGCAATGCATGTATTAATATATAGGTTTCATAATATAAAAGAATATCTGAGTGGTTAGTACTGGACAGACGGATTTGCAGAAAGCCTCCCCCTCACCAGATTTTAACCTTTGTGACATTATTGAATTTATTTTGAGAATAGTGCAATTAATTTCCTCGCACTGGAGCAATCTCGGCATTAATAAAAACAATGATCATAATATGATCTTTTTTTTAAGAAGATGAGGGCTAGAAGAATATTTTGGCTCTTAAAGTTTACTCTTATTTAATATGTAAATATATATATATATATATATATATATATATATATATATATATATATATATATATATATTTTTATACATATATGAGAAAATTTGTCTAAGAGTGAGTTTTTTGCCCCTCTGCAATTCTAATAAAGTTAAACATCATCATTAAATTTCTACACACTTTGGAGGAAGGTGATGGCAACGTTGAATACTGTTTCTGGGCTCAAGGCATAGATCTTAATGATTGACATTTTTTGGAAAAAATTATGTTTAGGGATGAAGTGTCTATTCACCACCAATGGTCTAGTATCGTTGCAAAACTGTAGGTATTGGACAACAGAAAACCCACATTGGGTAATCAATTGTAAGCGACAGCAAAAAGTGAACGTGTGTGTGGTATTTTAGGAGAAAGGATAATAGGTCCTTTTCTTTCTTACTTACAAACTTTAAATGCTATAAGACTGCTACACTTTTTGAATAATGAAATAATGGAGGTAATTAATGATTTTCCACTGGCAGTGCTAAGAGACATGTTTGTTTAACTGGATGGAGCATCGATTCAAAACTCGATAATTGTCCGACGATGGTTGAATGTTAACTTTCCTCAAAAATGGATAGGGCAAAACAGTCCTTTAATCGAGTGGCCCCCTAGATCTCCGGATATTACCCCACTTGATTTTTATTTTTGGGGCATCATAAAAAATAAAGTTTACAAAATGAGGTCCAGAAGTAGGCAAGAGCTTTGTAATGGAATCAGGTAAGCTTGTCAAGAAATTAACGTTCAAGAACTACTACGAGTAGGAAAGAATAATGAAAAAGCATTGAGAAATGTATTGCTATCTCACCATTAATAGTTGAAAAAGACTACATTTAAGTACTTAAATACTGTGTTAATATTGTTGCATTTATGGTTATAACTTAGAATTCTTACACAATAGACTGATTTTGAGTACTTTTTGTCTCCGTTTCCACGATAATCTTTGCTTAAGTCTAATACTTAAGAATTAAATTTCTGAATAATTGCAAAATTTATGAAAAATACCAAAATACGCATATTTTGATAAAACTCAGTATCTAGGGGTATTTTTTGATTCTGATTAACTTTTCTTAATAATTTTTTGCTGTATCACAACGCTAAGTAAAATATAGAAAAATAACATTTTTGAGTGAACGCAGTGGATTGGTGTGACAATTGAAAATGTATTGAAAATCATAAAAAGATGCGCCTTGAAGAGTTTCATAACAGAGAAAAATTTTAAATCGATCTGTCGAAGAATAACCGAAATATCAAGGTGTGTCCACGTGAGACGGAACACACTGTATATGGCATTTCTATGACAATATTTTCAAACAAAATTATATTCGTATCATACAAGGCGTTTTTAAATAAGTCGGAAAAAAAACTTTAAATTTTCCCGTAAAGCTCAACGAAGCGTAGTTCTTTTCGTGTTAAAATACTGTGATAAAAACACCCTGTATGTATAATATATAAAATTAAAATACTGTATTTTCATTGCAATAAAATTTCAAAATAAACATACATTGTGCTATGTTTATATCGTTTATTTTATTAACCCAACTTCACATGTTGTTACTGGAGCATAATATTTTCTTTTCTCAAACATAAAGCGGACTATGATTATGTAACACAATAATCAAAAAGTCTCCATAATGGGAAACAGAAAGGCATTTTCACAACGTCAGACGGTGTAAAGTGTATTCATTATAGTTGATTACACCTTCAATTAAATGTCATAACTTGAAATAAACGGCAAATTTATAGGGTTTAAAATTTTTTTCCGGGATCGAAAAAACAATTGATTATTTATTTTGGAAGAAATCAACATTTTACATTTTTTAAACGAAACATGGTATGGTATGCTCAAATAGATTTGTTTATTATGACTGTCATGATATAAATCACTTAATATTTTTGGATGAGTAATTTCTTATTTATTATAAAAAAAAAACAATTCTCTCAATACCACAATCAGAAGTGGGGCCGCGCCACTTTGTTAAAATCCAATCATTTTATGACTGCAACAACATATAAAAATAGTAATATAGTACTTTGAAGACATAAAAGTTGTTCAATTTTTCATCCATATTCTCAATGCACTTTAACGATATAATTTCTAACATTTCTTCAGATGTGTACTAATTTGATATTCTGCATTTTAATTCATTTATATTTATGTTTCAATATTTCTTTTACGTGTACCCAAAAATAAGAGTTAGGTCTGGACTATTTGCCGGCCAATTGTTACCAAACCCTTGTCGAAAGTAGTTAAAGAGGATGTAATTGTCACTTTCACAACGTGGCCATGGCCCACTTCTGAATATGGTATTGCTGGATTGAGCTGATTTTTTGATAATAAAGAAAAACTACTTAACCAAAATAGTAAGTGTTATATATAATTGCATTCAGAAAACATAAACCTATCTAAGCATACCATAATATACAGGGTATTCATTTCATTTAAGAATATATGATGTCATATATCAATTACTTCTTCTATATTTCAGAAAAAGTTACTTCATTCCTCTACTTATAGAAACAAAGTTGTTCACTCAAATAAAATGACTACTGGACAATTAAAAAGATAATGAAAAATACAAAAACCGTGAAAAATCTTAATCTTAATTCTTACCACAATCTAGTATCCTCGTATTCACATAATATTCCGGAGTGTGGAGAAAAAGTATAGTATGTAAAATTAACAGTGGAGTTATCCCTTCTAACTGTAATTGTAGACTGATGAGTTAGTGACACAATTACAGCCAAAACGCAAACAGAAAGTAAAATACAAAAGGTTGCGATAATTACTGTTGCCACTTTCCTCCTCTTTTTATGTTTCAACATTTCCTCTTCAGATAAATGTAACGGGAGACCATTTTTTTTCGTAAATAGTTTGTGACGGATTCTCTTCGGTAGGAGTTGCCCCTCGAAAACTGTTGCAAATTGTACGAATTTTTTCGTGAACTTCGTTGAGAGTTACTTCTGGATATATCTTCAAAGTTGTTAGAGTACCTTCTTGGAACTTCTTGGGCATTAGAAGAATTTCTTCTCGAGGAATTATTAGAAGTTCTTTTCGTAATTTCATTTTCATAATTAAAGGAATTTCTTTTAATAGAATCGTTAAAGTAACATTGTCTTGACCCCCTTCGAGAATTATTAGACTTCAGGCTTCTCCTCTTAGAATATTCACTACAAATTTGCGTGCTTTTTCTTCTCTTTGTTTTATGGGGTTGTTTCTCCTTTTTACCTCTAAAAAGATAAATATCCTCAATTGACAAAGCTCTTCTAATATTTTCATTATTTCTGTGTACTTGAGTTAACTGATTAAAAGAATTCGTATGAGAATTTGACGTGTACTCCCCCGGTATTTGTAAAAAAATTGGCTTGTCACTTTTCTTGTCGACCTCAACATTGTTACACATTTTGTTGAGAGTTAATTTCAAACTGAGTAAAAGGAGCATTAGTAAATGAGTTTAATTTTAACTAGTATAAATTGTTTATCGTAGCTTTTTTAATAGATATAAATAGCGAATCAAACTAGGTTTATCCAATTTATAAACAAACTTATGCTTTATATGTACAAGGTGTTTTGTAACACATTAAAATCTGAAATCTTTGTGATTATTTTATTTAAATTAAATAAATGGTCAGGTAGGCATACAGTGGCGCAGATGCAGAAGGGGACATAAAAACACATTTTTAATAACTTTATCGTATCACTGAAAATTAAGGTTCCTTTAAGTTAAAACTTTTTGATAATTATTAATATCATAACGTTACAACAACTTCACAATAACTTAGTAGCACATAATTTTATTTTATAGCTATTATTTATGAACATCGACGTGAATATTTTGACAGCTTTCAAATTTGATAGATACACCTGATACACCATTATTGTCCAAAATGATGGGCATGTCTACTGAATTTTGCCTAGCAAAACATTCTTTTTCAGTTCGATGGTCTCTTTAGTACAGTGTTTACAGAAATGTCTCCAACTTGAATTTTTCGCGCAATGGAAACCTTCTTACTCAAGTTATCTTCTAAATACCCTTTTGCAACATTGCTCGATTCCCAACCACCAAGTTATTGTAAATCTAATATGTCTCCACCAGCATTAACAAGAAAAGTTGTAGAAGATCTTCTAATACAATGACCACTATACATAGTTGGATTTTCAAGTTTGAGATACATAGCAATTTTCTCGGGTATTTTAGAAAAGAAATGACCACAAGGCTGAACGGTGTATTTTCCGTTTCTATATGATGCGAACAATCTTCTATGCGGAGTATGAGTTGGACGTAATGCTATATATTTTTTAAATAAAGCTACAGGATTAACGTCTCCATCAGATATCACCGCAAAAAACCTTTTCTTGTGGGTTTTTGAGTCAGGAATTTTCATTACTAGCTTGCTGTCTAGAATTTTAACATTTTCCACGGACATTTTCGTTAATTCATTAGTTCTACAAGCTCCGCCAATTCCAGTTAAAAAAACTACTTTCATCATTAACAAAATCTCGTCTGGGAAGTACAAACAAATTCACTAACCTGCTCTTTCGTGAATACTTTCGATTTTTTAGCTCTATATCCCACATTTTTTTCCTAATGAATTGTTCAAAGCACCATACTTGTCAATTTCCACTCTTTCTTTCAACTCCAAACAAGTTCGTAACATAGAATATTTAGGCCACAAAGATGACGGGGAGTATTGATTTGAGAGTTTCACAAAATAAGCAAGTATTACCGTTTCTCCAGCACCTTGAACCTGTTCTCTATCTCGCCACTCACAAAACTGAAGATATTCTTTTTCGTAATGGATTTTTGATATATCCGGAAGCAAATCTAATCTTACAGTGTTAGCAGCAGCAAGTATATTTTCAGGAATATCAATATCTTCCATGATTTCGCCAAAGTTTGTCGTAATTAAGACTATCTTAATTTTTATAGCACGCGAAAGTTGTTGATTTTTTTCACGTCATCGTTGTCAATGATACGATAAAGCTTTGAATGTAACTCGATTATTATGTGATTTAAACCATCTCGGCAGTCGCCTTGTCGCCTGGCAACGTCCTCGATTGTTATAATCACAATAATCTCGTTACATTAATAGCAATAATAAACAAATAATCAATTAATTAATAAAGTAACGATTTTTCTATTTAGATTCCTAAATAAATTAAAGACCCTCAGTTGGAACTGGGTATTGTACCACGATAAATTTAAAACATCCTGTTAGAAACATACAACCAACCGGCATAATTATATTTGGAGTTAAAAGAGGTTCATTGGTTTAAGAATTCTTAACTAATTATATTTAAATGTGTTTAAAATTAACACATACAATAATTAGTACTGGTTAAGACTGGTTCCTCAGTTTTATTAATAATTAGCTAGAAAGCAGATACGGTGAGTTTAAAGCCACTATTTGAAAGTTCAAAACTGGAATAAAATCTTGAAGTGAGTTGGAATCTTTGATGTGAAGATAATACTGACGTAGTTTTTCATGACTGAATGATATCACTTTGAAGGAGGAGGAAAAGCAGACCAAATACCGCGATCTCCGGTACGAGCTCCAAGTGCTGTACTCAGCACTCGATCAAGATGGTTGTCCTAATAATCACTGCAATCGAAGGGATAAATCTAATGCTTCTCTCGGAATTGAGGACCATACCGGCTTGCCAAAAATCAGCCGAGTGGCTGGCAGGCCAAATGCAGAAGGCGGTCGTTCTGGGTTCTCTCCATCTGCTTTTTGGTACATAATTCTGGGCACTAACTACTTATCGCACTGGTGTGATTTAAACAACTCAGTGGTGCGATACAAGAAACTTCACTGTTGATGATAAACAAACGTTTCTAACCCCTAAATATCAATCAACACACCATTCCATTTAAAAAAATCAAAGTTGACGTTCGAATGACCTTGACACCTCCACCTACAAGAACCGTAATAGCATTATTTTATGCTCCTCTTAGAATTATATACTTTTCTCTAACAATTTTTTTATGCGACTATAGATTTTCAAGATATTTGGCGATAATGCAAAACTTTTTTATTAAAATAGTTACTAGAATACATTATTTTTAAGCAATGTTCTTTAAAATAGTTACGATGAAAATAACTAAACCCGAATACTTAATTTCTAATCAATCATAGAAAAATACAAAATATTTATTCCGTATGATGAGGAAAAGTTCCTTTAAATGATTAATGACCTTTTACTGCAAAACAATTTTATAATAACGGATGTTCAAAGAAAAATAAATATCAAGCGAGGAATTAGTAGAGTTTCTTGCTGTGAGGAATGAAAATTTAAATTAAACTTGGTTTATGCATATCCATGTGATAACGTTTCTGAAATAGAATAGTTTTTTTTTAATGGATAAGTTTTTTGGCATACTAACCAATTAATTAATTAGCAAGGAAATAAGAAAGTTGCTTGAGATAACTTGGTAAATGGAAATGAACCTCTCTCTCAACCTGCCCTGTCTCATAATTTATCTTCAGTAAAGATAGGTAGGAGAGCATAGACAGAAGAATGCCATTATAACCTTCAGTTTTGTTTAACCAGTAAATTAGAGATATGTCGTACATCACAGTGATTCAGTTATTAAATCATTTATCCCATAGATATGTTCCTTCACTTAAACATATAATCTCCATTAAACAAAAGTTCATTAAAATAAATTTGTTAAAATGAGGACCCTGAAATAGGAAATTTTTTGGGCTTCATTATATTTAACATCTAAAACTTTTTTCATAAGAAACCATGATTTAAAACTAAATTTCTTAACATTTGTCTTATATCACTTCGATTTTGTTGATTTTGATGTATCAGTATAATACTATAAAGTACCTGTTTTGTCCATTTCATATATTTGCAGAAAATAACCCAATAAAGATTAATTTCTATCCAAATTTAATAAATTAAACAAATTACAAATTACGTAAAACTCATTCTATTTAATCCCATTATTATTGCCTATATCAAGTACGCTGAAATGTTGGGACTGAATTCTCTATTACATGTAGCAGGGTCAGCGTAGGGGATACGGCACGAATCCACACTACAGATGTTAGTGCAGTAATAAAGTGCTGTCTTATGTGCAAGACGAATTTGGTGGGCATGGAATATCAATAATTATAAAAGATATATTCAAAGCAAACGTCATACAAAGAATTCCCAGTTACAGGTTTCATACTGGGTGTTTCTTTAGGATCTCATTTTTACATTGAGTGTGTAATATTCCACTGCATGTACTTAACAATGAGCATTGTCGGATATCTTGGAAAAAAATATTTATCTACCTACAAGGGAAAGAGCAAAGAACACTGTGCTAGATTTACTGCTGAAACCAATCTCGTGACCAATGTCAATATGAGCTATTTCAAGAATGGAATAAGAAAAACATTACCGCAATAAAGTAATGTTGACTTATCTTCATGAAAAATCAAAAACTTTAAAACCATGGTCCTTCTGATCAAAATTTTCTATGCTTAAAGCTACACCTTCTGTGAAAGAAAATTTGATACGTAAGTATATACAGTGTGTCCCGTCTCAAGTGGACATACCTTGATATTACGGTTATTATTCGACAGATCGATTGCAAATATTTCTCTGTCATGAAAATCATCAAGGCGTATCTTTTTATGATTTTCAGTATATTTACAATTGTCACACCAACCCACTGCGTTCAATAAAAAATGTGATCTTTCTATATTTTACTTAGCGTTAGAGATAGAGCAAACAATTATTAAAAAAAGTTGTTCAGAATCAAAAAATACCCATCGATACTGAGTTTCATTAAAACATGCGTATTTTGATATTTTTCATAAATTTTGCAATTATTCAGAAATTTAATTCTTATGTATAAGACTTCAGCAACGTAGAAATGGAAACAGAAAGTACTCAAAATCAGTTTATTGTGTAAGAATTCTAAATCATAACCATAAATGCAACAATATTAACACAGTATTTAAGTATTTAAATGTAGCCTTTTTCAACTAAACCACTATTAATAGCAATACATTTTTCGTTGCGTTTTTTCATTATTCCTTGCTACACGTCGTAGTTCTTGAACGTTAATTTCTTGACAAGCTTGCCTGATTTTATTACAAAACTCTTGCCTACTTCGGGGCCTCGTTTTGTAAACTTTATTTTTTATGGTGTCCCAAAAATAAAAATCAAGCAGGGTAATATCCGGAGATCTAGAAGGCCACTCGATTAAAGGACTGTTTCGCCCTATCCATTTTTGAGGAAAGTTAACATTCAACCATTGTCGGACAATTATCGAGTTGTGAATCGATGCTCCATCTTGTTTGAAAAACATATCCCTTGGCACTGTTAGTGGAACATCATCAATTACCTCCATTAATTTTTTATTCAAAAAGTGTTGCAGTCTTATAGCATTTAAAGTTTGTAGGAAAAAGAAAGGGCCTACTATCCTTTCCCCTAAAATACCGCACCGCAAGTTCACTTTTTCAGAATACTGTCGCTTACAATTGATTACCCAATGTGGGTTCCCTGTTGTCCAATACCTACAGTTTTGCGACGATACTCACGATTGGTGGTGAATGTCGCTTCATCACTAAACAAAATTTTTTCCAAAAAATGTCGATCATTAAGATAATCATCACCTTCCTCCGAGGTGTGAAGAAATTAAAGTTTAAGTGGCTTCATTTTGTATCGACGAAGGCACCTCCAAATTTTGTTGCGAGTCAAATTCAAGTTTAATGCCATATCTCGTATGCTACTACGAGAATTGTCACTGAAAGCGTCTAAAATTACTTTGTTTTCATTTCCCCCCTTTTTTTTTTTTTCTTTTGGTTTTTATTACATTACCATTTTGGTTGAAAAATCTGTTAATTTTAGCGCCTTGAAGAGTTTCATAACAGAAAAATTTGAAATCGATCTGTCGAATAATAACCGAAATATCAAGGTGTGTCCACTTGAGACGGAACACACTGTACAATATCTCAATATCGGAGCATGAAACCCAGGCAATATTTTAAGGTACAACTATCAGCACTGATTGAAGTAGTTTCGCAGAAAAAAGAACTGAAAAAAATTTGAGAAAAAAGTTACAAAAATACGCTGCCTCCCCAGATTCCTTCTAGACCATTAGTAAAATCTTTGTAAACTATTCTTTTTTCGCAATTAGAAGAAAAATTTATCACCCTGTTTTTTTTTGGTTTTCGAAAATTTTGATTTTTTGTAAAGTTATGACACTGAAATTTAAGTTCTTCAGTGTGTAAATTTCAAAATGTCATAACTTTACAAAAAATCAAAATGTTCGAGAACCAAAGAAAACGGGGTGATAAATTTTCCTTCTGATTACAAAAAAAAGTAGTTTGCAAAGATTTTACTAATGGTCTAGAAGGAATCTGGAGAGGCTGCGCATTTTTGTAACTTTTTTTCTCAATTTTTTTCTTTTATTTTTTTCTGCAAAACTTCTTCAATCAGTACTGATAGTCGTGCCCTCAAATACTGCTTGGGTTCCATGCTATGGTACAACTGAAATCCACCAGCCACTGGGAGTAAATCAACAACTTTCTAAAGGCTACCGGACGAGACATTTTTAATGATTAAAGTGGCTCTCCTTATTGGCATTTGCGGTATCTGCAGAAAGGAAGAATTGCATTCTCTGAAACTATCAGACATTGTGGACATCGATAATTCCTAGATTATTACTCTTGCCGATGCAAAAACAAATCGCAAACGAGTGTTTTCTGTGGTTGAGGAAAGTGAATCTGTGAAGCCATTGGAAGTATTTCATAAATATGCACGTCTTCGGCCACAAATTTGCCACACAATTATTTTTTTATATCATATCACAATCAAAAGTACACAGTTCAACGTGTGGGAATTCATCAATGTCTGGAATGGTAGCTGAGTACTTAAAACTGCCCAATTCCCAACTCTACAAAGGACATTGCTTTAGACAGACGTCTGCAACGCTTGTTGCTGTTGCAGATGCCGAATTATTCACTTTAAAGCGATACGGCGGATGTCGGTGCATGGCGGTAGTAGAATGATACATCGAAGATTCCTTAGAGAAAAGGCGAAAGGTCTTTTAATAAATATGTTATAGTCATATTTCTAATATTTAATATTTCAACGATAGGTGTCAAAATCAATTTTGGGCCAAAAACAAGACGAATCATCTTTTCGATCACTATCACGACAGTTAGATCCTGAAGGAGCCTTTACTACGCAAGTAGTCGTTGCTTCAACATCCTCTTCTGAAAATGTTTCCATTTCAGGAGAGAGCTTCAAAAAAATGCTACAGACTGTCATTATCATTTTCATATTTCTAAATAGTGTTACTTTTTCATTTATTTTTGCCATATAAAATGAATAAACATACAAAATTCAATTATGTTTTCTGAATAATCAAATTTGAATCCATTAAAGTGTTGCCATGACGTTTTTAAGTATTAAGTCGCCTAAATGGCATTTCGCGGAT
The DNA here is from genome assembly GCA_029963845.1 of Rhamnusium bicolor. Classification (NCBI taxonomy): domain Eukaryota; kingdom Metazoa; phylum Arthropoda; class Insecta; order Coleoptera; family Cerambycidae; genus Rhamnusium; species Rhamnusium bicolor. The sequence goes on from JANEYF010004138.1 coordinate 54,035, forward strand.
TCTAAACAGTTTCCAAAGTTACGTTTTTTTAGGGCATATACAAAAAAACATATCTAATTAGCCTAAATTTGTTTTATTTTGCGAAAAACGAAAATAACAATTTCTGTCATATTCGTGTGTCAAGCTTGCTAATTATAGAAATAAATGACAAAATAACCAGAATTTTTTTTAACTCAGTCCCATTAATTTTAATTAATCATGTGAATGTGTTCAAAAAGCAAACCAAATGTGGAGTTTTTTAAATTGATTTCTATTAATAATACTATTTGTCATGTTTTCTTATTTACTTCTTCAGTGATTCCTTAATATTGGTAATTTTTGTCAAGTTCATGATGTGTTGCGTGAATTTTCTCGTGGCACTGTTCGTATTACTACAATCAACAGCAACCGATCATTTATATTGGAGTTATAAACTAAACACGGCATGCGTCTTTGGCAGAGAATTCATGTAAATTAGGTAAGTAGTAAACAACACAGTTACAAAAAAGGAACTGACATTGCCGGATGAAAATTAAAATTAAAACAAGTACATTTTTAACTAACCTAGATACGAACTAATTATAGACATGTTTTCATTAGGTGCGTTGACGATAGACATATTACTAGGAAAAATTAATGGCGTAAACACTTTTAAGTGGGTGTCTGGTTTTTATTGCTTTTGTTGGAACATTTCGAAAATATTGTTATAACTTCCTTCGCCTAATTGCTTTTACCATAATACGTAAGTAATTACAACGAGCTTTTGCTCCTTAGAAACAACTAATCAAAATAATGCATTTATTGTTTTTAGTAATTGATATTTTGGTTTCAGTAATATGTAATAATAACATTAATAGTAATAAACACTATTTTTCCTTAATTATT